>JARACY010002237.1:0-45239 GCA_029255725.1 Scrobipalpa atriplicella | reverse complement strand
TCGGAGTTGTTTCAAACTCCATGGTCACGAGTAGACTGGCGATGCGAATGTTGACGTCTTCTAAGGGAAACCATATCGGTCTACCCTCTTTCGGACGCGACGACTGCGTTCACTTTGACTTCTACCATTGTCACTCACTAGTTTCTCACGACACACTACACTCACGGTATCTACTCGCGATTTCGACCTCGAATCATTTTTGCGGTTGTAAACGTTTAACACTGGATTCCACGCACCGGACAGTTTAAAACCATCTTCACGATTAAAGTTATTGTATTTCGTGATCTCGATTGCTTCTCGCACTAAACGCGGTATATAGTGGCGTTCCGTCGACAGTACTTGGGGGTTATGTAATTCAATCCAGTGGTTCGTTTCGGTTTGATTAAGGTGTTCAGCAATGGCCGACGTCCGGGTATCATTGTTTTTCACAGCTCGAATGTGTTCCTTCATGCGGTAATTGCAGCTGTGGGAGCTCGTACATCGGTCAGACCAAGCGAACCATTGTCGACCGCATGAAGGAACACATTCGAGCTGTGAAAAACAATGATACCCGGACGTCGGCCATTGCTGAACACCTTAATCAAACCGAAACGAACCACTGGATTGAATTACATAACCCCCAAGTACTGTCGACGGAACGCCACTATATACCGCGTTTAGTGCGAGAAGCAATCGAGATCACGAAATACAATAACTTTAATCGTGAAGATGGTTTTAAACTGTCCGGTGCGTGGAATCCAGTGTTAAACGTTTACAACCGCAAAAATGATTCGAGGTCGAAATCGCGAGTAGATACCGTGAGTGTAGTGTGTCGTGAGAAACTAGTGAGTGACAATGGTAGAAGTCAAAGTGAACGCAGTCGTCGCGTCCGAAAGAGGGTAGACCGATATGGTTTCCCTTAGAAGACGTCAACATTCGCATCGCCAGTCTACTCGTGACCATGGAGTTTGAAACAACTCCGAAATATCGAGGTAACAATAAACATAATCGTGGTAATAATCCCGTTCATAACAAAAATCTAATTGTTCTCGAGAGCACTAGCATACGCGCTTAAAAAAGAATAAGACATGAAAGAAAAAGTAATTCCATAAAAAAAATAAACAGAAAAATGTATTTTACTCTGTCCATCTCACTGGCAGGTTGGGACCAGCCCGACCGCTTTTATGGCTGTTTTACTGTTCGCAATTCGAGCGGAATCGCTAAACTCGGAACCAACAATGATAGCAATCGGCTGTATTTCCACTAGACTATTTGCACCAATATGATATCGTCACGATACCGTGGCTCTGTTTTTCCAATAGGACTATAATATCGTCGATCGTCTACCTACCTATTTCCACTAGACAGCATGTCCTACGGCAGCAGCAACGGCACGGCATCGTCGATGATATCGTGGAAGATAATGTACGAAAGTCAATGAAATGACATGGCATGCTTTTCTATTTACTGGCACGGCACGGCAACCGCTCGGAATTGATTCATATGGGCGTTTTTGCACTGCTCCGTATTCGGTTCGTGTCTATTCGTATCCGTAAAAAATCCATATAAAATGGATATGGATGGGTGCACAAGCTGTCATACATTTAGTAGGAAGGCCAAATTGGATACGAATCGAAAATGGATGAGTGCAAAAACGCCGTATAGGTATCGTCGCCAGCCTGCCAAACTGCATGTGATTTGTATTCGTTCGTAGCATGCGCATGTGTGCTCAGAGTGGAAATAGGTAGGTAGACGATCGACGATATTATAGTCCTATTGGAAAAACAGAGCCACGGTATCGTGACGATATCATATTGGTGCAAATAGTCTAGTGGAAATACAGCCGATTGCTATCATTGTTGGTTCCGAGTTTAGCGATTCCGCTCGAATTGCGAACAGTAAAACAGCCATAAAAGCGGTCGGGCTGGTCCCAACCTGCCAGTGAGATGGACAGAGTAAAATACATTTTTCTGTTTATTTTTTTTATGGAATTACTTTTTCTTTCATGTCTTATTCTTTTTTTAAGCGCGTATGCTAGTGCTCTCGAGAACAATTAGATTTTTGTTATGAACGGGATTATTACCACGATTATGTTTATTGTTACCTCGATATTTCGGAGTTGTTTCAAACTCCATGGTCACGAGTAGACTGGCGATGCGAATGTTGACGTCTTCTAAGGGAAACCATATCGGTCTACCCTCTTTCGGACGCGACGACTGCGTTCACTTTGACTTCTACCATTGTCACTCACTAGTTTCTCACGACACACTACACTCACGGTATCTACTCGCGATTTCGACCTCGAATCATTTTTGCGGTTGTAAACGTTTAACACTGGATTCCACGCACCGGACAGTTTAAAACCATCTTCACGATTAAAGTTATTGTATTTCGTGATCTCGATTGCTTCTCGCACTAAACGCGGTATATAGTGGCGTTCCGTCGACAGTACTTGGGGGTTATGTAATTCAATCCAGTGGTTCGTTTCGGTTTGATTAAGGTGTTCAGCAATGGCCGACGTCCGGGTATCATTGTTTTTCACAGCTCGAATGTGTTCCTTCATGCGGTCGACAATGGTTCGCTTGGTCTGACCGATGTACGAGCTCCCACAGCTGCAATTACCGCATGAAGGAACACATTCGAGCTGTGAAAAACAATGATACCCGGACGTCGGCCATTGCTGAACACCTTAATCAAACCGAAACGAACCACTGGATTGAATTACATAACCCCCAAGTACTGTCGACGGAACGCCACTATATACCGCGTTTAGTGCGAGAAGCAATCGAGATCACGAAATACAATAACTTTAATCGTGAAGATGGTTTTAAACTGTCCGGTGCGTGGAATCCAGTGTTAAACGTTTACAACCGCAAAAATGATTCGAGGTCGAAATCGCGAGTAGATACCGTGAGTGTAGTGTGTCGTGAGAAACTAGTGAGTGACAATGGTAGAAGTCAAAGTGAACGCAGTCGTCGCGTCCGAAAGAGGGTAGACCGATATGGTTTCCCTTAGAAGACGTCAACATTCGCATCGCCAGTCTACTCGTGACCATGGAGTTTGAAACAACTCCGAAATATCGAGGTAACAATAAACATAATCGTGGTAATAATCCCGTTCATAACAAAAATCTAATTGCAGTGAACAACCGCGAAAGTCTCAAAACTTATACTCTCGAGAACAATTTGAAAAAGGAATGACCTAGAATCACAACATATGCATTATGCATTGAAATTACTTGTTTGATGAGAACGAGCTCCACATAATGGTAGTACAGAGATATTCATTTGGGGGTTTAAAAAAATCTAATCATGAAAATAGGTTATGCAATTATTTATTATTGTTCACGTGCCAAAGCACCAAAGTGTTTGATAATTATTAGTTTACCTGATTAAACTCTAGAAACAGATAACATCAAAATCATCCTTATTATATTACAAATCTTAACATATGTTAATATCGCTCAACAGGATTTAAAACAATAATTCAACAGCTTCGAAGTTAACGGTAAACTAAATATTTGAACTAAGAACGTCTTTGGTTGGTTAGTTTAGGAGCGACTTTGAATTGATTTGAATTTCGAACCTGTAATATTGGGATGGAATAATTATTACTGTTTCCGTGCATGTTTGAGAATTGACTTTTTTATACACCGGGAGTAAAAAAAATAGCCGACCATATTTTAGGGTGTGATTCTACCCATGAAACTGAACAACTTTCCCCAAGGAACATAGGTCGAAATGAAAAAAAGAAAAGATTGGTCCTCCCATACAAATGGTGTCAGCGGCTTGAGTCAATTTGTATGGGAGGGCCTATTTTTTTTTCATATTTCGACCTTTATTCCTTGGGGAAATTTGTTCAGTTTCATGTGTAGAATTACACCCTAAAATATGGTCAGCTACTTTTTTCACACCCTATATACTTCTTCCATATCTTTTGCATCTATGATACTTTAGCCACTGAGAAATGCTAGGCACCTGTATGCTACTTTCTTGGTCGACTGTACAAGAAAAAGTAATTTCACGTCATTATGTAGAGACCTACTCAAACCATTGGTACGTAAAAAACAACCTACAAAACTGAACACCGATACAATAATTGGTGCAATCGGACATGATACCACCTTCTTACCATGACTTATTGCTGGGAATAAATAAACTGGCAAGAGGCAAGAAAGGTCTTGGAGGAATAAAAAAAAACTTAAATAAAAATACTTTAATTTAGAGACAGAGATAATAATAAGAAAAATTGGAAACGAAAAGAAAATATAGCTTTTGAAATACATTCGATTTATTCTAAACTGGCTATCAAATTGGTGGTTATATATTTTCAAGAACGAATGAAAATTAATAGACAAGATGATAATTTATGGGAAACAATATAAAATTAAATAATACCTACTGAAAAAAAAATCTGTAATAAAATACTTCGACGCTTCAGGCTAGTTAAAAAAATTAGTGAAATACAAGTTATAATTACTACAGTGAAGTCAGTTGCACATTCCCAAAGTTAGTTTTTACAATACCCTTGGAATGATAATTTAGAATGTGGTCTGCTACTCTTACAAGCACCACTTTCAACTTTTTCAAAATTGAAGTCAATATTAGCCCCAGAGCCAGTGTTATTGTAGCTCCTTAAGATATTTCTTACCTCCTCTTCCAATATTAGAGGTCTTTCACACCGCGTCAGCCTCCGCCTATTTCGCGGTTTATTTCTATTTTTACCCTCCCAGGTAACTGTCGTGGCACTTCTTATTGAATTTGTTCTTTTTTTGGATCCCGTTTGTATTTTGTTGACAGTTATCGTGAAATAAAAAGTGGAAACAGAAGTGTAACAGTAAGGCTTTCTCTCACGATCTCTGGTGACCCTTTTCACTGTGACACGCGTTTGACACACTCACAAACTTCGTATATTATTCCGGTAAATTCGCATGCGATATACTTTTTTTTGAGGAAGTAAGGTATTTTTATTATAACTTGTATGAAAATATAATTTGTATGAAAATTTTAATGTACGTTGAGCTTTGTGTTGTTTCGTGAATAAACGTTTTTCTATTCTATTCTATTCTATTCTAAAACGCGATCTCATTTGAGAAAGGTCAAAAAACCCAACTGTGTAGAAAGTTAAAAATTTTACGGGGAAAGATATTTTAAGGTAGTTACGAAGATTTAGTTAAGACCCTTTGCAGAAGTTCCTTTGTTAATAAGCAAAAACGCTTTTGAAAATATTCTCACAACGAAACACTGCAACTATAATAAAACTAAAACGAGCTGTACAATTTAACATCATGTCTACAGTTCAAATTGCACGACACAGAAGCACTAAGCTAACATTTATCTAGTCTATTCAAATTTAGAAATACAACGCAATCTTCAGCTTAGACATCTCAACGATGTTGTTTTGTTTCGCGTAACAAACGACTGTAGCTCCTGTTCGATATTTGAAAATTGGCAATTCGTGAAGAGTAATAAAAGTTTTATTTTATATTTACGGCCAGTTTTATGACGTGCGAAAATTATGATCATGAAGTTTAACCTTTGTTTTTTATTGGTGGTTACAATGATACTACGAACTATAAAATGTTTTGTTACCATCAGATTAGCTAAGCTAACCTAACTTCACTAGTTTCGTAGCATGATGACTTTGATTGATGCCTAGGTTTTCTAAGGATGTAAGTACATCAATAATTAGAACAGTCTTTTAGGTTCATGTTTATTTTTATTTTTTTCAAAATCATTGCATCGTCACATCATTCAATTGTTTCACTTGATAAATAAAACCATGCGACAAAATGCAATCGTAAATAATTTATTTCGGTTACTTACTTCTTAATCAAGATACAAATGTTGAAATTATAGAGTGGAGTGCATTTTGCGGGTAAATAAATAATACATTGGGATTGCGATGAATTCATGGAATACCAAATGAGGGGCTCGAACGTTCCAACGAGCGAACGAGCCAATAACTTTTGTTTTATATAGGGTGTTTTATACAGGGTGTTTAAAAAGAGATAAAGATGTTTCTTCTTATCGTGTGGATTTTCAAATCGACCCTGATGTCAGCATTTTTAAACCACTTAATAGCACGGCCACTAGGTCTCTGACATGGTTTTTGTAACGACCACTATCATAGACGGCGACTGGGAACGATGGCTTAACATGCCCTCCGAAGCACGGAATCCGTTTTTGGCCGCAAACGTGGCCACTTCGACATTCAAATTGTAAATATTGTGACCTTTTCATTTCAAATTACAAAATGAAAAATTACTTGCAATTTGCTCAAAACATAAAATAATAACATGAAATAATAATGAAAATGTTTGTATTTGAGACACAATACTTAAACTTGTAACTTGTGGGGGCGCCACTGAGATCATTGAGCCGCCATAAACCAAAATAATATCAAATCGAAGACCGATCGAAAGGAGCATTGATAAGGCAGAACACGTCTATGTAAATAGGGTTCCGTACAAACATATTTCGGCTGGGGTTCAATAAGTGAATCGCTGTGCACATTACGTACAGTCTGTTGATCAAAGCTATGTACATATTAGTTCGAGAGCTATGGTGTGCGAATTTTAAGGTAAGTTCTCAAAGACGACAACAAATATTTAACTATACAAAACACACTTAACTTATTTATTAACTAATTTTGTTCCTGTTATTTACAATTCATTCAGAAATAAAGGATTTTGGTCGACATCCTCCCGCGCATAGGCGCATTGACACGATTAGAGTCGGCTCGGACCGAGTTGCGACAGAGTACACTACTGGTACGAGTCAGCCTCGTACGATGGGCGTCCGAGTACGCTCGGATTACATATGTTTACAAAATACGAGTAGCGTCCGAGTAGTAATCCGATCCGAGTGCACTCGGTCCGGGCTGACTATCGTGTCAACGCGCCTATTATCCATAGATTTTTGATTTGACAGGATTATAGTGCCACCCTTTTCTGTTCTCTTTTGGAATAGTTAAATCGTGTTTCCGTTTAATCAGGGCCGTTCTTCTATAAATAATAACAAGATAGAGAAATTCTCTGATTTAAAAACTTATTTATTACTTTCGCATACTTCAATGCGAACGAAGTCGCGGGCACCAGCTAGTAAATAATAATTCTCATTCCAAATTCAATGTAATTCTAAGACCTAAGAACAAAAATAAACAAATGGGGTTTCGCATTCCCTTTGTCGGCTCGCAATTTACATTTTACGAGATCGTCATAATTCATTACGTTTTCCACTGAGAATTTGTTATTATTTATCTGGAGAGCCGCAAGATGGATCGCCGCCCTTACCTCGTACATCTTGCTTTACAAACGCAAAATTGAATAAGTAAGTATGAGAAAAAATAAGAAAAGTTACAAAATATATGCTTCTCTCTTTTCAAAGTAGTACATACATACATAATTATTACATTTAGTAGTCATGCTTGTATCCCTAACGGGGTAGGCAAAGCGTTGCCTACCTCATGCATAATAAGGAGTTTGCGTGACTACTGATTTCTACAGTATGCCCGGAAAAAGAAGCAAGTAGAACATTTCAAGCTCTCTCGATTCCAGTCCAGCATAGAATAATCAGTATGTAACGTAAAATAAAACCTACCTTCGGGTAAAATATTTTCTTAATTATTGTTTTTTGGTTTTCCGAAAGTTATTTTTTTCTATTCATACACAGATCTATTAAGAAAACCCTCATCACAAAATAGACCCATTTTGTGATACCCTGATAAGCCCAACATTAGAGCTCGTACGTAAAAGTTCTTGTCTTTGTGAGGCATAATGAGGTCACCTGCTATGCATGCCGATACGTGCCCTGCATGCCGTTTAGAAACTGGGGAAAAGAAATGTAGGAGAAGAACAATGGGAAGGTCAGATTTATTGAGATAAGTTTCTGTTTTTAATTGTAAGGTAGCTTAGCTTGTGCACAAGCCCGATGGTGTGGTGGATTGGGCCACTGCCTTCTTTTTGCAGGAGGTCCTGGTTCGAATCCCATGTGTTTTTTGGTTTTCTAAATTCATACTGTACGTTTTTTCGGCGCTTTTACGGTGAAGGAAAACATCGTAAGGAAACCTGCACACACCTACGAAGATGTTCAAAAGTTGTGTGTGAAGTCGACCAATACGTACTGGGCCCACGCGTATTACCAGGTGCCCCTTGGTGGGGACGCATAATATATGAGCTGATGCTGAAGGTAGCTTTCAGATTCGAAAGTCAGACTGTTTCGTATGAATGTATGGGTGGCATTCAGATCAGGCCAACGCTGCCATGAGATTTTTGGTAAAGGCCACCGCGACTCGGGTGGCGAGCCCAGTGTAGTCAACAAAGAAACGTGATCATACATAAATCTTCAAAACCAGCTCCAGTCTTGACATCATGTATTATAACCCTTTCATATTAGTCCTGGAGTCGGCTGTCAGGTTCATTTTAGAAATGAGCCCCGTAATGAAGGCACGTTCAGGCTTGTGATGAGTTCTTGAGCCTTACAATGTAACTTGAAGAACTATCGTTACCAACTACATACATATATAATCACGCCTATACGTATTCCTTACGGATAGGCAGAGTAGCAGCGGCTTACTAGAAATCTTATCAGCCACGATTGTCAGCCTATCGCCTAAATGTAACTTGAATTTTAAATTACAATACACCGAACGAAACCTTTGTCTCTGTCTACTGGTTCCTACTAACAGCTATGATCACGAAGATAAGCAGCTAGAATATTTTACTTTCCTATAATTTTCACTCCAGCATGGATACATTACTTGATACTGAAAAAAATATTAGTCCGGACGGCCCCCGTAGCACGCAGAGCTGCGATAGTCCATCACATATTTTATCACATCTAGCCGTCAAATGTATGAGAGTTTGAAAGATAGTGTGATATATTCGTTATAGCGCGGTTGTCTGGTTTAGGAGCCGTATTTTTAAAATCACTCGAACTCCAATGCGCATACGAAAGAGTAACTTTCGCATGCGATTTTCATATGCCATGCGAATGTTAGGCCTTCGTATGCGAATTCGATTCAAGTGATTCAGAAATACGGCTCCAGTTTAGATTTAGACTGAGCCCGTAATGAGTCCACGTCCAGACTTGTAATGAGTTCGCGAGCCGTACAATGTAACTTGAAGATGTCGTTATTTCTGTCGTCCTCTAAGACCATTATAGGTACTGCAGGATGTACGTAACTTGCTTGATACTTTACTTTTCTAGTTTTGTTTTTAACAATAGTAGTATAGCACAGACTTTTTCTATCAGCCCACCACATTACGTGCAGGCGCGGATACAAGGGGGGGGCCATAGGGGCAATGGCCCCCCCCTAAAACCCTGGCTCTCACATTACTAAATTGAGTAAATTTTTTAGATCTGGATAGAGGTGTTGCTTCGCAGCTACTAAAAGACGAAATGTTGCTGTGGCGAGTTAAATGGAAACAACATAAAGAGCGAGAGCAAGAGCTGCCAGCCACAGCAGTGGACATCTTGGCCGGATGCAATAAAGACGCATTCCCGATTGTGTACAATTTTATATGTATTCTTGCGACATTGCCTGTGACTAATGCATCGGCCGAGAGATCGTTTTCTTCATTGCGGCGTCTCAAGACGTACTTGAGAGCCAAAGACGTACTTGAGAGCCACAATGAAGGAAACCCGTCTCCTCGGCCTGGCGCTTATGCACATACACAGGCACATACCTATAGACGTGGAGGAAGTTATCACGAAATTCGCTAAATCAAACCGCAAATTAGAGTTTAATATTTAATTTTGTAAATTTATTAAAATAATATTATATGTAATTTTGTAAATATTGTAAATATAGTATAGGAATATAGTACTTACTAACGAAAAAACATATTTTTTTACCTTATTTTCTGTGCAAAAATATATGATTTTCTCAAAATGGCCCCCCCCTAAGCCAAATCTTGTATCCGCGCCTGATTACGTGTACATAATTTGTGGTGGAAATTGTACATTAGCAAACCAACGGCTGCTGGGGCAAGGATAATAGGAAGTTCATTGCTGAACTGTGCCGCTGACTCAGGGAGGGAGGGACTTTATTTTACCTTTGTTAATTTTCGTGCAGTATTTAATTTAATTATCAAATTATTTTTATGTCAGCAGTATTTTTGTATAATTTCTATTACTGTCATCAAATATGACATGAATATAAAAATTTCATAAAAATACTGTCAAATTAATTTGAAAAATTTAAGGCATCAGCGTAAGTAGAATGTGCCTAATAAATCTTGAACCAAAAAAATCACAAGGAATCCTTTTCCCTCCCTCAGTTTAGATGTTAAGGCGCAATGATTAATGAGGAAATTATCCAATCTCTTCGGAAATCGGGTTCGGTAAATAATCATTTGTCAGTTCCTTGTCGTTCGAGATTGCTTGAGGCATAATTAAGTACTGTTCGAGGTTGTTCAATAAAGAAAAAATGTGTTCAGATACAGCAAAAAAAAATCAAGATGCAAATCTAGAAATTTGCGCTGAAAGATAATTTTACCTACCTACCTAGATTTTTTAGGCTTTAAAATTATAACTTTATTAGAAAATGATCTTTCTAAAGCTATACTTATCCAATATATTTTAGTAATTTTTCTGTCTAACATCAATTCACAAGTATCTTCTCATACAAAAACAAACAAACAAACAAAGTCGCAACAAACACAAGAAAGTGACCTGTAAAAACACCCATTAAAGACATTACTTTCAGGTGACTTTACAGCTGCTTCAGCGCTGTAAAAAGCTAGTAGATAGTTACGCTTAACGATCGATTGTAATTTCCACAAAAACCCCGAAGTTATTATTGAAAAATGACTCTTCCCTAAATCCATGGCATTTAAGTTAGGCTTTCATTCAAAATTTACCCTCTCTTCATTCGTTGAACAATAAGAAATTTTAAAAGTAAGCTGATCCTCAAATTGCGCTGCAAATTGAAACGGTTCAAAAAGCTTTTCAATTCCATTCTGTAACCGGGTTTGTTTTCGTTTAGAATGCAAACTCATCCGGCTTCATAACTCGTGCGTATAAAATGGAGTGGTTTTCTGCATGTGGCAATATAGACAGACTGCAAGCAGCAGTGCGGCTGCGAAATGAAGTTCACGTGCAGTTGACGTAATTTTACACACAATATTGTGTGAAATTCATAGAATAAATTTTATTAATAATTCTCGCTGTTCTCTCGCTTCCGAGTAGTGACTCATATTGACTGCAATTTCATGAAACGAGCTACGCACTGACATAATTTTCAAGTCACTCCTATTTTTCGTTCAGATATTATCGCAGAATCAAAAATGCATTTTTCTCTGTGTCACCTTATACCTCTTCTATGTAAATCAAACGGTTCAACACCTATAAAACCTAATCTATGTTCAACACAATACTGCAGCATGATGAGTAAATGTATACGTGATCTAGTGTTGCAAATTCAAAGAAGTCCGTTTGTGTTGGCACTAATTTAATTTAAATTGCTTTGAATTGAAATGATATCAAAGCACAAATAAATAACATAGCTTATATTATAATTCAATTTTAAAGCGAATGGTATATATGGTGGAATAGTAAATTTAATGTTGTTGAGTTTTTGAACTTTACTTAGTAAAATTCTTGTTGAGTATTTTTTCTCATTTTATTTTGGTATCTAAATATTAGATTGCATTATCATAAATTAATGTACTTACAGTAATATTATGCAGCAAGCCTGCGGCAGGAGTGAAATATAACCCGAGCAAATGTATCCCATTCCATCAGATAGCTTTCGGGACTAGCTCACATAATGCTGCCGATTCTGTTGCAGACACAACTTAACTTAATTTAGTTTGGTCCTGTCACTTACTAAAATTTGAATAAAATAGAGACAGAAATACAACAACTAATTATAATACTACGTATAACGCTTAAAATAAGACGACACCATCTAGCATGCGGTATGCCATCTTATTTAAGGCGAGTAACGTCACTTTGACAGGATTATAAGCAGCTATTTATTTCAGTCTCTATTTCATTAAAATTTAAGAAAGTGATAGAACGAAACGACAATAAGTTAAGTTGTGTTTACAACAGAATCGCCACAATTATTTGGCCAAAAACTTCATCCATTATCGAAAGGCTGCTGTATTGCAGGTATAAGCATAATATTATTGGCTCCGCTCCAAAGTTCCCCGTCGTTACAAGCTATTCGGTATACACTTTCCAATTTTGTAGTCGTTACAGTGAGAACAGAGTCTTTATTTGGCTCAGGTGGGTTCTACTGGATTTTCTTGTGTTCTGAATCTTCTTTCTTATCAAGTCAAACGACCCTATGAAAATATAAAAAAAAGAAGTTTGAATCGCTTAGTAGATGTACTAAAATGCAAATTAAACAAAATTGACTTACTTAAATCTAAGAGTTTGGATTATAGGTAGATAAATCAAGCGAAATATAATAATAATTACAGTAACCAATTTAAATTAAATGTTACTAAACAGTCAAACGTAACAAAAAGATAAATCTTTTAATTTACGAGTTTTTTAAATTCTTTTATACGAGTTTGCTTTGGAATGGAAATGAAGGCAAAGAGAGTTTTGTCAACGATCACTTTATAATTATGTTTAACAGCCAAATAACAGCCCTCTCAATTAAAAATTAATGTTTTCTTCACAGCCCTCTCAATTTTTTAGGAAATAGATTATTGTTACCATAAAAAAAAATGTGAAAGAATTTTGCAAAATACTCATTAGTTTACAGGTTATAATGTTTTAAAGTGGATGGTTAAAATGAGGGGTCTGAACTTATTATTCTGTGTACGAAATGACATACATGTTATTATGATTTTGGATATTTTATGAAAAAAAGTTAAAAAAAATAATATTTCTTTATTTATTTTTGTTTTCAGGTAAGCGTTTAATCTCCGTCTAATCATCTAGAAGAGGTAAGGGAATCCGTACTGATTTCGTAATTCTGGGTCGAATTACTGAACATCTTCGATTTGATTGGTTTCTCTCGCTGGTATTACCAAAATAATTTATTTGAAGAATTCCAGTACTTGGATGATAATTTATCATTCCACAATTTCGTTCAAAAGCTGCGTATGATAAAAAAAAAGTCCATTAAAGACTATATAAAAGCATGGTGCTGGCATGTACCAAATACTAAGGCCTAGTTCGCGTGCTCAACTATGCCATGATAGAACACCATAGACATTTAACATCGTTTACATCTGTGTTAATGTCGTTCACCTAGCTTAAAGACCCGTATCCAATAACAAGAATGGTATGGAAATAAATTGAAAATTGTAAGTATAAAACTGCTTGCTTTTCATCGACTATTGACAATGTAAAAAAAGATCTCCTATACAAAACAAATCGAACAGCTAATACCTACAATACTCGACACGACAATATAATTGGTGTGAGAATGAGAAAATCATATTTTTTTCACATTTCCACTAATATTCCATGGGGAGAATCATTCCCCATTTACTTAACATTTTACCTCTGGAAGATAATAAGAATAAGAATAATATAAATTTAATATAAAATAAAATTATTATCATACATTAAATCTGCTAACTATTAACATAAACGAATCTTTTAATAAGCCATTTTTAACGGATTTTAGCATTGTGTTTTCTGTAAAAAGATAAAAATAGTCTAACCTTGGGGTTAATAACAACCTAGAAATCAATTTCTACATAACATTAACATAATAGAAAAAGAATATCTTACGAAGTGTGTTTCCTCTGTATGAGTTCGTCGCGGCAATTTTGACTGGAGTTTTAGGAGTAACGCTATCTAAATTGCCCACCGTGAGAATTACCGGAATTGCCCGACTAACCGTTGTTGACCAGGTACGTAATTGGGTGGAGAAATGGAAGCCCTTTAGATTGGGCCTTTTACGAGGAAAATGAGGCCCTTTAGATTAGGTTTATGAGGGTAATGTCTCGTGACGTGGGCGATTCCGATCTAGTGGCGGGATTAATGTGATTGACCTTAATTAAAAACAATATTTTGTCATTATACATTGTGGTTATTTTTTTTAATTGTAAAACAGATATAAAATCAAAAATACCCTACTGCTTAACAGCCTTCTCAAATCTTCCCTGATTCCAGCTCTGGCACTACAGTTATCCGTTGAGAATCAATAACTGTTACATTAATTATCATAACACTAACACCCTATATTCACTTACTATGCATTCAATGAGACAAGTTCAATTACACCCATCAATTGAATGATACAGACTGTTTTTTGCTCATCAATTACAGAGAAAGAAAAAAAGGTGCAATTGTGTTAAGCATAATATTGTTCATACATTACGGATTTTAATTAAGCATATGTACGACGGGACGTAGATCTGTGCATGATAGAAGTGACCTGGAAATATGTAGAGTTCTGAAAAAAAAGTATTTGGTATTAAATATTCTACTTGTAATGTAGACTCTATCGTGCTACTGAACATCCATGCTTAATACGGACCTTCCACAAATAAGGAATTAGTATATTCTCAAGGCAACATAATCTACTATAACTTAGATTTCACTTAACTTTTCGCGATCTTAAATAGCAGATACTTAATTTATGAATGAAAAGTACACCTAAATTAAATAAATTTATGATCAAGTAACCTACCTATTTTATAGATCTAAACATTGACATAATTATGATCTGATGTAAGGCTCGTATTTATAAAGCGATCTCAAGATTGAGAGCAATATTGAGTGCGGATTTGACAGGTAATTTTGTACTGGAATGACATTTCTGATACGAACTCAAACTCGCTGTCACTCTTGAGAGCTGATTATAAATACGGGCCTAAGTACCTGTCCAATAACATTACGAACAGCTGTATTGTTTTGCATTGTTATTGTTCTTAATCGAATAATAACTGTCAATAGACAATAGATTACGTACTTATCGACATCGGCAGACTAATGAGACAACTCTTCGTGAGAATATTACGGTAATTAATGTGCTTTTTTCTGTTTTACCGACAAATTGCCGGGTGAATGAGAGCCGTAAGAACGGTGAATGAGTGAGCGGGTTTTATTTTCATTCATTCGCTCCGTAATTATCGTGCCAGTAATTGACGTTGTTTGTAGTTTTCCTCAGAACCGGGAATGGGATTCACGAATTAAAGTAAGAAAAGTACCTACCTAGGCTATAATTAAAAAAGTTAAGAGATTAAGATTGCCAACAAAGTGGTGGTAGGCCTCGCAAGGGGCCGCATTGCTCGCGACCACCTTCTCACCGGAGTCCGGCGCCAAACAGCATGCTGTGTTCCGTCGGTGCGTGAGAGTGTCAGTGCCATTGCAGGCATCTTCTGGATGTGGTCCTGCTCGCTCTATCGTCGACTCTGTCACTGTCACTCCTGACCTTGTGTCTAGAGTCAAGAGCATACACATGTCTATTTAAAAAAAACTTAGATTGGAGGGATCCAAAATTTGACTAACAAAATTCAGTTTACGAGGTACCTAGGCCGCTTCTGAAAATTTATTAAGGACTTTTATTTACAAAAAACATGGGATATTTAAAAGAACTTAATTAAATCTAATCAAAATTGATTCTTTCAAAAAATTGATTCTTTGAAAATTGATTCTTTCAAATGCTGGTTATAAGTAATAGGTATCATACTTCACCACATTTGACAAGCGAAACGTTCTTACTGAGCACAGCGTCCCATTCTCTGAGTAGGGATATCCCATGAGATGCATCTACAAAAGCCACTTATCAGTTGAGAAAACCTTAAAAAGCTCGTTCGACGAAAGCTAAAAAAGGCACATTTACTATCCCACTTTGTCCCCACAACCCTTTTTGATTCCGCCATTTGCAATCTCCGTTAAAAAGAAAACAATATCTACTAAGACGTTGATTCAGGTTATTAGGTTTGTCCCGACGTCCGCTCGCCTAGCACCTGCGCCGGCTTTGCCTGTCTTTTTATCCGGTTCATTTCCTCTGGGGGCGGAGTGCTGGGGAGCATCTCCACTGCATTCCGGCATCCAGGTGCTAGTTAGTAAATAGCATACAATATTCTTGCAGTACAGTAAAGAATTTTCCGAGGAAATATGTTCAGTTTCTGACTAAGCCACCCCTACTTATCAGTTCGCGTTAACCTGTCCCTTACATCTGGTATTTTTACGAATTCGGCAATTGGCCGTTTGATATTTGCCAGTCCGCGGAATGGTTGTTTAACCACGCATATTAGCCGATATAAAAGGACATTTCGCGGATTGTGTTTGAAATTACCAATCCGCGAAATGGCCCTTTTTTCTGGCCAATGAGCGATTTTGGGGATTTTACGTAACATAAGTGTCACAAATATTATCCCAATACTATCCCAATATATTTTAGACAATGTGATTACACAATTTAATGAAACTTGATGACATTTTTGTAGGTTTTACGACGCCTTTAAAGTATTTCTTATTTTGCTATCCGCTATCTTTATATTGAAGTTAACATAGTTAGCATACGTTTAATCTAGGACGTTTAATGTAAATTGCTCTAAGTGTTTGAAGCTCTAGCTTAAAGAGTAAGAAGACGGGTACCCTTGGGTGAGTGGCGCTACAGTAATTTAAATAATAATGACACTGGTGTCTGGCATCACTGTTATAAAAATTGGAATTTCTGAATTTCTAGTACTTATAAATATTGAAATGAAGTTAACCCTTTTCTTATATCCTAAGATAGAGAAATTTTTGTTTACAGTCATTTCGTAAACAATCAAATATAACTACTTATTATATTACGTAGTTAACTGTACCTACACATTATGTACCTATGGTTATTTCCTGTTTCTATATTTCTATATCTGTACTTCCATCAAACTATGTTAACTGAATTATATTAAATGTAATTTTCGTTTTATTGTATTTTTATTATTATAAATTTTTTATATTATAACATTGGCATCACTTAGCTCACGGGATCGCATCAATGCCATTAACGGTACCAAGAGTTTCTACCGCTTTAAGTGAGCTCCTTTGAATGACTTCAGGCTACGTTTTCATGTACCTAATATGAAAACGTGGCGGTTACCGTCTAGAATTAGAACTTTGTACATGAATATTATAATTAAGTTTTTAGATTTTATCGTAAGAGGTAACTTAAATAAAAAAATCAACGTTTTTTTAAAAGAAACAAATTTTTCATTGTAGTAGAATAAATTTAAAAAAACGTGCTGTAGCAACAATCTGCACTATCACTGAAAAGCACAAGCTAAAGCTAGTTTTTAGTATTTCGGATTTTTTAAATTCTATTCCGAGCTCTGAGTGCCTACGAGTTTGTGAATAAATTATATACATGGTAGCTGCTACGAGTATGCTACTATTCCCTACAAAAACAGAGATCAAGAAATATGCCTAGCCGGGTATTTTTTTTCTCTTCATTTTTTTTAATAAAGCGAGCTACCTGCGATAGGGCTTTATAATGAAGGCTCTGGTGACCAAAAACGTAATGAAATATTTAAGTAGCTGCAGGAATACTCTTGGTCTAGGTATAACTAGTTGAAGATATTTTGTGAATACAGTTACTATTTTTACAAATCACGTTTAATGATTTCTAAAGAAATAATACCTACCTAAAGCACAGTGGTAAATGCCTACCCACTCAAATGATTATTTTTCAGAGGAAAAAGTAAAAAAAAAAGTCTTAGCAGAGAAGTTTTCATAAAAGAGTCTTTTACGATACCGTCTACCTTTGAACGTAAATTTTCAAATGAAATATCGCTTTTCATCTGGGTTTTACTACCACACGAAATAGGATTAGTAAAACATTTTTCATTTGCCGGATATATTTTTAGTTTTAGCAAATCGTGTGTTTTCTGAGAGCTAGGGAAAATCTTTTTAATTTTTTTTTATTATTTAAAATGTTTGGTTAGTTATATGAAGCGATTGAACGATTTTTGGTGTAGGTACCGACGCTTTGTACATAAATAACGTGACAAAAAATCTAGTAGATATTTACGTAATTGAGTGCGTTGCGTCGCTTCCCGGTGTGAATTGACCTTTAGACTGAATCAAAAACCATAGGAAATCTTTTTTAAGTGACTGATACTTTAAACAAGGCTTGTGCAGGCGGTTCGAGTAACAAACAACTTTACCAAAGAAGACTATTTCGTTTGATGTTTCTTCTGCAAAGAAAGTATTTATGTAATTAGTAGGTAGTGTTTTCTACTGTGTCAACCTTGAGTACCAGTGACTGCAATCAGCATACTAGATTATAAAGCTCCCACAGCCCCAGCCCCGTTAAATGCGCTTACGGTCAGCAACACAGTAATCCAGTTCAGTCATAACATCGTTGCGTCTTTACTAGGACAGTAACTACTCGAGGCGAGGGGGTGAAACTAATCACGTTTAGATTGAAAATAACTTTTTTACAAAAGTATTCCAAAGTATACAAGAGTAGTACCTACGCCAAAACTCGCGTATACTTTGTTACATAATATTTACAATGCCATCGTGTATAAATTATGTCGATCTGATCCGGTCCAATATAGTCCAATCTGATCCCATCCGAACTATTTCATTCAAATTCTATCCAATCCGGTCCAAACAATCCAACTCAATCCGATCCTGTCCAATGTCAAACTTGTTCAATCCGGTTCCAATACCGTCAAATTCGATCCAAACTGGTCCAATTGATTCAGTCCAATCTCATTCATTTGAAGCTAATGTGATCCAATGTAAACCTATCCGGTCCAATACGGTCCAATATGATCCAAACTAGTACAATATGATCCAATTGTGCACCTTTGAGCTAGTCAGACCGTCTAAATAGTTAAGGCTAGGTGAAATAATAAATGTGACTCGTAAAGTGGACCTGATGAAAAGTGGACTGTCCCATACCATTAACCTTAACGCGGACTTAAGTGGACCAGCAGAAATGCGTCGAGGCTTTAAGATGATACGTGTCAAGTGCCTGTAGGTAGTTCCAACTGTCATTTTAGCTTTCAAGCAGTAGAAGTCGTAAGTAAAGTACGGTTAAATACCCGAACGTCACGTCTGCATTTTTTTTTGTATTTTTTTTTAGAACTGTATAGAATAAACTAAGGGAATGGGCAGCAAGCAGTGTATCCTGTGAATAAAAAAATTGGTCTGCTCTCGCCAATCCACTTTCTAAGCGTGGCAAGTAAGTGGGAGAAACACCTCCCAATTGGAGTATTTAGGTGGGCATAGCGTCCGTCTTGTTCTTTTACAATTAGTTAGGTACGTTATCTTCTTAAAATAACATGGAAATTTCGTGTATAAACAAAATTATGGTTCATGCTCGTATAATATTACCTATCGTACATCTGAACGTCCCACATTATTGAATTTGAGTTTGGCAATATTCGATTGATGAGAATTGGATTACAACTGGATTTAGAATCAATTGCGTTGTGTTTGCTGATGGTTTATTTCGGAGCAGGAATTTCATCAAGTTTTAACGCTGTCTAGTGGTTTGAGCCTAGGAGTATGGAATCATAATTAGATAGTTTGTTGGTGGCAGTGTTGGGAAACAAATAATCCGATTACTGATTAACGATTACTAATTACAAAAGTAACTCGAAAAAGAAACCATCACTCTTTCGCATTACAGTAATGGTAATTAAGTAATTGATAGTCATTAGTTCTTCGCATTACAGTAATCAACAAAAGATTTCGTAGCGAGATGCCCACTATCGCGCTTAGTCAACTTTTCAATATTTTCGTACAAATTGTAGCACTATGCCCACTTTTCCAAATCTCCATACATTAGATAGCACTATGCCCACTTTTTGGTGTATGACGCGTTTTCGTCGCAGGTTGTCACCTTTGGAGAAAACACGATATCCTTATAGCATGATGTCTACTTTGGTACAGTCAAATACATAATAGAACTGAAAAAGTATGAAATGTCTAAAACTGCCTCCGTGGTCTATAGGTCTGAGCAAGATTATGCTGAGCCTTGGGCTATCTTGGGCCGGGTCGTTAGTTAGATTGGGGGTGGGTTCGATTCTTCCGGGTTAAAACATAGTTTATATTTGTCGATTTATCCACTATGTGAGATTTTTCCTACTTTGATTAGGACGGTCCTACAGTTGTCTTATAAGAAAAAGATTCTGTGTTTCAGAGGGCACGTTCAGCCGTCGGTCCCGTCCCTGTTACTAACAGTGGTGATATCCAGGGTGTTGCTCCACATTAGTAGGAATTTCCTTAAATTCTATTTACGTGAGTTCTCTGGATTTCTTAGCACTTAATGATACATATTTAATGATGCTATTTAAATTCAAATTATATTTGAATCAACGATAATTGAATAAAATAATATCAAATGTATTTTATTCAAATGCAACAAAAATATATGATTATATGATATTTGAGTCCAAAATATAGTGATAATGATAATAGATATGTGAATCAAGGATATTTTAATTAATGATATTTGAATAAAAGGTATTTGGTAGGGTATATATTGGGCGGCGCCATATCCCCACAATTTTTTAAGTATATTCAACTGTTGATGTTATGTTGAGTTCTACTTATTTAACTAATGCCGGACTTTGGTTTTGATTTTACTTTTTTTTTCGTGACGAGTTATTCATATATTAAATATTTATTTTATATGAAAATTAGAATATACAAGAAATTACGACATAGCATTATTGTAGCGAACAAAGTACGGAAAACAAGTTATGTGGTCTCTAAATAAATCACTTTACTTTCAACATTCCTTCCTGATTCCTTCATTGGTTCCTGGTCATTATGGCGTGGTGGGCGTTGTCACACTGTTCACAAAATAATTTAAGACTTTCTGTTATATTTTCACAAATTAGATTAATTTAAGATTTCATTACGCCTGAAAAATAAATAAAATAAAAACCAAGAAAATGTTGTGTTGTTGACTGTACAAATTGTGGGCATATTACATATTCAAACTACTAACGATGTAAAAAGTGGGCATGCTGCGACAGAGAATATTAAGAATGGCAATAATGGGCTTTCCGCTATTTTCGTCATTTTGCGATCTTTTGTCTGGAGATTTGGAAAAGTGGGCATAGTGCTATAATTTGTATGAAAATATTGAAAAGTTGACTAAGCGCGATAGTGGGCATCTCGCTACGAAATCAAACAAAAACAAAATATACTTAATAGTAATCGTTCGGATTACTTTTAACCCAACACTGGTTGGTGGTATTAATTACTTTGTTTTCAATTTCTCAGTTTGGCAAGGGAAATGCAATTATGTATTTTACCTTATTTTCGGACGAGAAAAAATATTTCATGATTTCCACATGAAATGAAACAGCATTACAAAAGTATTCGAATATAGATCACGTATAATATAAAACTCAGTTATTTACGTTCCTAAACGTTTTAACTCACCTTTGCATGCTTGTTTGTTGAGCAAACGAAGGAACAACATCAAACTTAGCGCGTCTAAACTTAAAACGGCTTAAAGAGCCAACAAATTATACCTGTTAGCTGTAATTAAGTTGCAAAGTGCGAAGTTCAAGCCGCGGCGAAGTCTTCGGTGCTAAAAGCCAAGTTTCGAGACGAACTGGCGCCACAAGATGAATATGAACTACAATAATAATTAATTTGATTGTAAAAGTTTGGATTCGTTTGTTTGTTGACATTTGCCTAGCTAAATTCGTTAAGATTTTGGTGGTCTCACAATCCATTTTAGCATTTTTGTGTTCGATATAACTGAATGAATAAATAATGTGTATTAAATTATGTGCAGGTAATGGGTTCAAAGTTTCATGTTGGTTCGAAAAACTTGGATCCCATCTCTACCAAAGTCTTACCTCATATTTTTTAATAATTTTTTCGATTGTTAACTACACTAATTATTAAACTATTATAATATAAGGGTAGCAACACACCTGCGTAACGTTCGGGGGTGGAATCTTCGGTCGTATCGTATACGATACACCAATCCCTTCCCTTCGACCGAAAATTTGACTTTACGCGGTACACAGGGTTTTATGGGTGGGATTAGGCACTCCACCTTTATTTTTCTGATAGAGTTTATTTCTGCTGTCAACTGCGTAAACTATATACGTTCTACATGATTAAGATATTATCTACTCTGTTTTCGTTAAGAAAGTGGGTGTCTTCTTTACAATACTTACGTGTATAAGATATAAGACTCTCAGTGTTGATGATAAGGTTTATTTCTGAGACTGTTATGTTCCCGTACTAAAGTTGTACACATCTCGTTAGACGACACCTCGTAATAATAGCGTTAAGAGCGTCCACTATTCCATTTCGGGTTGTGGTCTAGGTAGAGAAATAAAGCGGAAACTTATAGGGATTTGTCACACCCTGAATCAACTTCGAGGTTCGCCATTTTTTTAAATTGCAAATGGGTTTGCTCTTGATTCTACACAAAAGGTTAGAGATGACAGTGATAGAGTCAATATATAAAGCGAGCTCACCTAGAACATGCCTGTTATGGCACTGGCATTCTAACGCTCCGACAAACACAGAAAGCTGTTTGGCGCCGAACTCCGGTGAGAGAGTCGCAAGCTAGGGGGCCCCAAGCGGAGCCTAAAACCGTTTTGTTGGTAAACCGCTTCATCTCTTCACAAAACCTACAACTAATGTGGGACACATGACGACAGTTTATCTTGCTGCGAGACTAATGGCCGAGCGCAAACACTGACACGAAGCCTTCGTCCGTACATATATTGATGAGGAGAAATGTGGAATGTCACACTACTGTAAATTAGCTTGTAATTGTCATGTTGGGTGTGACAAGAGGATGCACCTGTATTTTTAGAATTATATTGTAGTAAAGCCTTCGTTATTCTTTATTATTATGGAAAGTAAACATACTTATTTATTACATGAAGCCTTAGCCCGTAAATATAAGTATTGATGAGGAGAAATGTGGAATGTCACACTACTATAAATTAGCTTGTAATTGTTACACTAGCGGGTGTGACAATACGACTCTTAGCAGGAACTAAAGTACTTACACCTGCATTTTTTTGGATTATTGCTGTAGTAAAAATAAGCCTTCGTTGTTCTTTACTTTGAAGAGAAATACATTTTATAGCTTAATATACTATCACTTTTATTTCAAACTAGAAAAGCTATTCAAAGTTTGACTGAAAATGTTAAGTCAAACTTTTTCTTTGACATACTTAGAGCTTTGTTCTGTGTACGAGTATTGTAGTTTCTTACTACGCGGAATACAGTTACTTACTTTGTTAGTATGGATGGTATTAACATATTATATGATATGATTTAACTAACACATGTCATTTGTCTTTGACTAGAGGCCAAGTGATGTCCTGTTAGACATATTGATGGGTAGAAACTCAGTAGTATGACAGTAGTATGTGGGTAATTACTTGGCTTAGAGTCTGTTTGTGGGACAAGTCTCATCTCATTGGTGTAAATTACTTGTAAGCTTGGAGTCAAGCGGTTAACAGGTTTGGTTAATGACTTAATAAGGTTTTCTAGAGATAATGTGGAATGTAGCGCTTCTAACTAAATTTTTTTCTACGGGGTGTAAGGGACACCTTCCCGTAAACTATAAGGTGGCTCACTCAACGAAACTGAACAACTTTCACAATGAAATTCTTTTAGTAAATTTTTGTTTTCTCGGTACAAATTTGTCTGATCTAAATTGTAATTTTTTTGTATGAAAAAGACAGTTTTATTTTCATTTAATGAAAATTCTTTCATTATTTCTGGTAAAAGTTGTTGAGTATCGTTGACTGAGCAACCCAGTTTGCAGGTAGCTGTCGCTTACACCCAGTAAAGGTACTTATATGTCAGGACTCGGTCACTGAGTGGATCCCGGAAGATGGTCGCCGACGACGGGGAAGACCCCGTAGAAGGTGGCGAGACGACCTGGATAGTTATTGCGAACAGTGGCCGATAGAAGCTGTGAACAGAGACGCCTGGAGAGATAAGGGGGAGGCCTTTGCCCAGCAGTGGGACGATTTATAGGCTATTAAAAAATTTTAACAATAGGAGTCACCTTTGCAATCCAAACCTTATATTAAGCAATACTAAAAGTTTCATAGACTATATCGTAAGTCTAGTTAGGTACATAGATATTTCAAAACGCTGAACTTTATACGTTACAACAGTTGAAGTTACTTCAATTAAACTTTATTCATTCACACTTTATAAAATGTTATTTCAAGACTATTTTGAAATGTGTGAAAGATCAACTGTAATGACTTCCTTACATTTCTCTTCAAAATTATTTGAATCTAAGTAATTTTATAATATTTTTAGTCTTGCAGAACTTAAATTTAGTATAACCACAAAATAATAACTGCAATAATTGCTGAAATAAGAACTATCTTATTTTCCAAATAAAATTTAACCTTAGACTCAACCATTTCAAAATAGAACAAACTCAATTAGAAATAGTATCTTCGATCGCTTCATCCAAACACTTACACAATCGTATAACGAATTGGTTTTACAACACCTATAGTGCTAAAAGATTACTTATTGCTGAAACAATATTTCGAGACATCCTCTTATTGTTACCTCTGATATAATTGCTATCTAGTGCTATATCTAGTGTGTACAGTCAACAACCTCTTTAGGGTAACAGGGCCGCTCCAAACCGATGAGGTTTTCTCGGGCAATTGTTTATGCTTTTTCATGAAATTTCATATAGTTGTGCAGGTTATTAAATTTTATCTAAATTATATATAAATGAACATCTGGGAAAACTCTTTTGGTTTGGATCAACCCTGTAAACCTAAAGAGTTTGTTGACTGTACAATGGACCACCCAGCGACTCAGATCTCGCTCGATTTCCTCATAGTCTTTCAATAAAGCTGAATGATAGGTTGTACGCAACGTTGTGAATCTAAAAGCTTTGATTGACATTATTAGTCTTCATTGGAGTGGATAATGGTACATCATTACCTATTCAAAGTCGAAACAGATTAGGAAATGTTATAGGTGTGCTAGATTGAATTTCATCATATATGTGCTAGTTTCAATTATGTAGCGCGCATCAATCTATTCATTTCAATTTTATTTATCCTATTCTATTGATATAATTACTTTTTTTTTTGTTGCAGGTATGTGATCTTGCGGAAAAAGTTTTGTTTGTTACGAGAAGGAGAAATTATGTGTAGGTACCGATGAGGTGAATTTTGCTCATGATTAAAAAACATTTCCTTGGGAAAATATTTCCTAGCGGGAAAAATAAAGTTTAAACAGATTTACAGTTTTAACAGGCGGAAATCTCAGCTTTCCAAAATTTTTAAAAAGCATTGAGCCTTCTTTTCATCCCTGCAATGATTCTTACTCTGAACGTAAACAAAATCATAATATGCTGCACAGCACAACGCGTTATTATTTTTACCCAAAAAATGTTCACGTTTTTCGAACAAAAATTCTTTTTTCAGCACAAAAAGGCTAGGCTCTTTTTCATACTCGCAGTGAGTCGGATATTTCATTGAACCAACGAAATGATGAATAAAACGGTGTACGTGTTCAAAAATATTACCGACCAAACAATGGCGTAATATTTCGGTTGGAATTTCAGGCTAAGAAATACAGATTTTTCATGTTTGCGTTCGCTCAACAATATTTCAGGCTCATTTCAATTTAATGTTAAAATAGTTTTTGTTTAAAATCCAGAGTTTGATTTGGTTAGGGTTTTTTTTACCTCCGATTTCTCTGGGTCAATTAACTTCCGGTTTTATTCCTAAACATCTTACTAAATAATACGAAAATAAAAAATATCAACGAAAAATATCGTAAAGCTTGTGCAAATTCCACTCAATCTCGTATCAATCTTGCTCCTGGATTAGCCAGTAATTGGCCTTAATGGATTGGGTGCGAGCAAACGGTCGTCACCTAACGTCTATACACGTTATTCTTATACAGGTTTACAGTGTGTAAGGAGCAGTTTCCTGCAGCCTGATAGGTTTGCTCAGTCGACGTAACTGAACAACTTCCACAAAGATGTTCTTTCAGGAAAAGAAAAATAATTACTTCCCATACAAAATGACCATCTCGGTAATTTTTATACGGTAGTCAAATTTTAATAATTTCTTTGCCAAGATAAAATAAATAAAAAAATACTTAGTTTTGTGTTTTAGCTGATTTTGCTATTCTTACCTAATAAAATTTACATTCAAAGAGTATTTTTAGACTAAAATAAAATAATCATGTACAAGGTAAAGTATAAGTAAGTACTCTTATTTTCTTCTAAATTTTTATCGCATTATCAGATCAAGTTCAACTTCTGAGCAAAATATAACATTTCCTCAGAATAATTTATATCATTAAAGATTTCTCAGGAATCATTACTAGTATTTCCATTCGGAAAACAGCCATTGAAAAGTTCCGGTATATAAAACTAAAGAAAAATAGCTACAGGAAAGAATGAAAACATTGGCTATAGTGGAGTGTTCTCGGGTGTAAAATCTTATTTTCCAGTGCCTTGTTTCACAATTTGTCGCTTCCTCGTGTGAGCTATATCGGAGAATCCCGCTGTATATTTTTAAGCTTTCACATACATAAATCACGCCTTTATCCCTAATGGGGTAGGCATAGCATCAACGACCCAAATAAAGGTCGTTGCGCCAAGTCTGACAAGTTTTGAGGGTTGTTTAAGATCGATCTGTATATTACTATAGTGACAGGTTGTGAGCCCATCGCCTAAAATACAATACTGAAACCCTCGAATCCCTTAGCTGATTTTTACAGCATGCCCGGGAGGAGATGCAGCTGGCACATTCTATGTTTTTCTATCACTCCCAGTCCAGCATGGAAGTATAGCTTTCACGATGCAATTTATTGTGCCTCTATGCACTGAGTTGTAACAATGCAGGTAACAACTAGCTATAAATATTGATAAATTCTCAGTGTAGCTGTTAGAAATAATACGAAAGAGTTGGGAACATTTCTTGTATGCTATTTCCAGTATTGAAACTGATAGGTAAAGGGTTTTTCAAATAGTATCAAGCAGCCCGATGGCATCGATGGTAATTTGTGCAAGTTTTTTCTCATGGAGACGCATATACTAAAACCTACAACACTATTAGGACAGCAAAAAGCAACTTTTATGAGTAATAGTAATAATGATAAATTTATTAGCTCTATAGTCACTAAATTAGGTTTATGGCTAACAATGCGATGTCTAAATAAATTCATAAACTTTATTTATGGCTTTCAGGAAGGCCATATAGTTCAACTTATTGTTCTCATACAATAACCTCTCACGATTTCATTAATCATGCGCGGGTGTTGCATGTATTACCTAACCAAATACAATAGCACACAGATAATACCAATAGTCTATACAAATTGCTATTGTTCGTTTTTTGACGGATTATAAGAGCGGATTAGCTTTTGTAGTTGTAAGTTGACGAAATTCGATTGATTCGGATTGTTCAGTAATGAATTGTATGGTTCATTAGTCTAATAATTGTGACACAATGTTTATGAAAGCGTTTGTGCAATATCAATATTTACCATCAGATGACGGTGAAGATGAGCTAATTTTAAGATTTAATTATTATATTATCCGTATATTCTACTCTACATTTGACTGTCCCTACTATGTCAATTTTCCAAGCCAATGAAATCACAATCGGAAAACTAGCTTCTAAAACCACTCAACCGGACGAAAGCTTTGCATAGTCAGTTATTGGTCCACTCTTCTATTTCACATCACAACGAAATAGGACTTGCCAATTTCAGGTGTATTCGGATTGAAACTGAAATCCCTGCGCGCTTTGTGGCTAACGTAGTAGCCGGGCATTACTTATGCCTGCGCTACCAGAGTGTGTAACAGGGCCGGATTCAGATTTTGGGAGTCTTTATGTGAGGCTATAAAGCCAATAAAAACTATATATAAATGGTGGGTCCAACCTACATAGTTACATACGTACGGGGCTCGTGCTGCCTCCACGGGGACTGTGAACCATTGAAATTAATCTATTTTAAGCGTTATCGCCGCAAAAGAAGAACTTTGTGGGGGTCTATTTACTGGTGGGTCCATTTGAAATCCGTCCCTGGTCCCTTCAGGGGACTGCAAGCCGGACCATACGGTTCCACATCGTAGCTTATTCACGTAACCATTTCCATTGAAATAAATCGATGTACCACGTTATAATCACATCAGAACTTTGTGGAGTGGGGGGGCATCTAAGTTCGTCCCTGGTCTCCCCAGGGGACTGTGAGCCGGACCGTGTGATGATCCACAACGTTGCTCATTCCGCCCACGTTAACCCCACATTGATATAAATCGATGTATGTACAGCGTTATCGTCGTAACAGAAGAACTTTGTGGGGGTTAGGTACTGACTGGTGGGTCCCTCCTAAGTAACTCCCTGGTCTCCCCAGGGGACTGTGAGCCGGACCGTGTGATGACCCACAACGTTGCTCATTCCGCCCACGTTAACCCCACATTGATATAAATCGATGTATGTACAGCGTTATCGTCGTAACAGAAGAACTTTGTGGGGGTTACTGACTGGTGGGTCCCTCCTAAGTAACTCCCTGGTCTCCCCAGGGGACTGTGAGCCGGACCGTGTGACCCACAACGTTGCTCATTCCGCCCACGTTAACCCCACATTGATATAAATCGATGTATGTACCGCGTTATCGTCGTAACAGAAGAACTTTGTGGGGGTTACTGACTGGTGGGTCCCTCCTAAGTAACTCCCTGGTCTCCCCAGGGGACTGTGAGCCGGACCGTGTGACCCACAACGTTGCTCATTCCGCCCACGTTAACCCCACATTGATATAAATCGATGTATGTACAGCGTTATCGTCGTAACAGAAGAACTTTGTGGGGGTTACTGACTGGTGGGTCCCTCCTAAGTAACTCCCTGGTCTCCCCAGGGGACTGTGAGCCGGACCGTGTGACCCACAACGTTGCTCATTCCGCCCACGTTAACCCCACATTGATATAAATCGATGTATGTACAGCGTTATCGTCGTAACAGAAGAACTTTGTGGGGGTTACTGACTGGTGGGTCCCTCCTAAGTAACTCCCTGGTCTCCCCAGGGGACTGTGAGCCGGACCGTGTGACCCACAACGTTGCTCATTCCGGCCACGTAACCCCCTCCCTCATTGATATAAATCGATGTACCTGCGGTGGTGGTCAGTTGGTTGCTGAAATTAATGTTTAGGTATCGGAGAATGTGTTTACCTTGTTAGAAAAAATAAAATTGTTACTTTTTTTTTTCTTTCCGCCATAAAAGTGACATCTACTTGAAAGATATAATAATGAGATTAATGAGTTTTCCCTTGGAAACACCCGCGTTTTTTTTAATGATGTATCTTTATTGTACTGTCAGCAAAGACGATTGCTGGGCAGGGCCGCTTGAGAAGAATGAGATTATTTCAGGAAATTATAATATAGATATTTATAAAATTTCGTATATTTGTTGCAGTAAATAAATTTTGTAAATATACGTTTAATGAAAATCCATAAAATAATTTCTTGAAAAATCTCATCTGTTTCGAGCGGGCTTGCCCAGATATCTCTTTTGCTGAATGTACCTATAAATATAACTAAAACGTAATGAAATTTAATATTTCTCAGATCTTTAGATCTTTTTTCTTGGTGGTTCCAGTACGTCTCCCGATTTCCTTAACAATACTCCACTTGTACGTACAAAAGATCGCTTAGCTCTTTGTAATACCTCTTCAAACTTAATTTTCTTTCCAATCGCTTTTCTTAAGCTTTTATTCAAATACTTGAGACGAGACATAATACAACTGAAAATGTGTAAAAAATTACGAGTATGTCTACAAGTAAAAGTTCTTTAATTAGACAGATAGGTAAGGAAAATAATAGAAATACTTACTTAAACTTAAAATAAATATAAATAAATTTGAGTAGATCTAAAATCGTGTAAAAATAATTTTCTATCTAAAATTATTTGACACTCAAACAGAGAGATTTATAAGTACCTAATTATCTACAATATTTTGGGTTGAATATTTCGGAGTGATTTGTAAATTGAAATTTCTGATGAATAACGAATCCCGTAAGTAATTTAATTTAGATTATTCGCATTTCGTTGTTTTGAAGTTTCACTGATTTGTTTTAGACAATACAAAATTAATATCAAGTTATTTATTTATATCGGGTTTGCTGATCGTTTAGGATGTAAGTTCATTTTTTCAACATTTTTAGAATACTGAAACCCAAAAATACTTATATCTACGTAAAATAAATGTCTATACTCCTTACTAGGCCCAAAACATTACATACATTCATACACAAATCACGCTTTTATCCCTAGAGGGGTAGGCAGAGCAAAAACGACCTAAACAAAAGTCGTTCCGCCACGTCTGACAAGTTTTGAGGGTTATTACAGATGATAATGTATATTGCTATAGTGACAGGTTGTCAGCCCATCGCCTTTTTACAGCATGCCCGGGAGGAGATGCAGCTGGCACATTCTATGTTTTTCTATCGCTCCCAGTCCAGCAAGGAAGAAAACAAAACATTACTACGGCGAGATTTTTCATTTTATTAACATAGGGGAAAAAAAATGAATTGCCGTTGCCCTTATTTTTTGGTGAATTAAAAACCTTGCTGTAAAACACTGTTTTTGGCTGTGCGACACTCCATATTTCGGTAAGCTTTGTCTGGACCATAATGGGTTGATTAAACGTCAATTTTCTCCTAACAATTTCCTCTTTGGTTGGACATGATAAAGCAATAACAATCCAGCCCCCAATTAGGCATCATCTGCAATCTGAATAATGAGCACATCCGTGTTGCATAAACCTATCTTCTTCTCATCGAGTGGGTTTTCAAGTCGAAAAACGACCCGATGAACCCTGATGTCAGATATTCAAACCGCCTGGTAGCACAGGCATTAGGCCTCTGACATGGTTTGTGTAATGACCACTATCAAAGATTCCGAAGCACGGAATCTTTTTTCTTTTCGGACAATCAGTTGCTTTAGCCTGCTATGTCCTAACAAAACTGGAAAAATCTCACTAAATGATAAAGTGACAGATATCAACATTATGTTCGCCCCGTGGGAATCGAACCCACGACCTCCGGGTCGGGAGAGACTAGACCACGGAGGCAATTACCATAACCTATGCATTGATCAGTGTTGGTAGAGATGTAATATCCTGTATCATACATGGCCCTTTGAGGGTTTACTGGATTGGAGACGAGGTGATTAGGCTTGACTACGATTTGCATTTGAATCAACACGTTGTTGGTATTGACCTAATTATTAGATGTTATGGATATCTAGCACAAAGGTTGTTTTAGTTTCTTTACAAAAAATAACTTGAAAAGTATTTTTAAATAATCCCATACCAAATTAAATTGGCTTCCTCTGTAGTTATACTTAAATATTGAAGTGGCCAAGGTTTTGAATACGACTTTTAAATATTTTACGTGATCCCTTTATTGTTACCAAAACATCCCCTACCTTGTTTGTGGTGTTGGCTTATGATCAAAAGAGGTTCATGGTTACATAAAAATTATAGTTAAATACTGAAATACCCTTCATAATTGGTCACACGAAGCATGGCAAAAACAGCTTAGAAGCAGTTAATGTTCGTAAGCGAGGTATATAAACTTCTTATGTATGTTTATTAGGATACCTGGTAGTGATTTCAAAACAAGGTTTAACCTGAAATAAAATAGTTTTATTACTTCACCATAAACCTTTAGTGTACAAACACTTTTAATGAGTAATTTAAACTAAAATGATGTTGTAACTAGTCTTACATAGCTGGCAATGGCTGGATGTTTTCCTAGCTAAGCTGTGAGTATCTGCCACCATGATTCTTCCATGCTGGACTGGGAGCGATAGAAAAACATAGAATGTGCCAGCTGCATCTCCTCCCGGGCATGCTGTAAAAACCAGCTAAGGGATTCGAGGGTTTTAATATATTGTAATCTAGGCGATGGGCTGACAACCTGTCACTACAGCAATATACAGATCTATCTTAAACAACCCTCAAAACTTGTCAGACGTGGCGTAATGACCTTTGTTTGGGTCGTTAACGCTCTGCCTACCCCATTAGGGATAAAGGCGTGATTTATGTATGTATGTATGTATGTATCAAGGCCCTGGACACTTCCAAGCTGGGCTAGGAGGCGATAAAAAATCCCAGAAAGTGCCAGTTGATTCGAAAACCATGGTTTTACCCAAATCTACCCACTACTGTGGGTAATTTAGGCAATAAGCTGATAAACAATTACTAAAACACTCTCATTTGATATTAGAGATACTTGTTTTTTGGCATTTATTAATTTCAACAATTTTCAGACGTTGGGGAAACGATAATGCTCTTATCACTCCGTAAGGGATACAGCTAGGCGTGACTGTATCCATTACGCATTATGTAGTATCTAGGTACCTGTATGTAGCCGGCAATGACAGGGTGTTTGCCTAGCTATCTGCCATCAGAATTCATCAGATAATCAAGAATTCCAGCCGCTCTGGAATTACGTAATGAAGTGCATAGCAAATGGTTAGTTAGCTGGACTATCGGTAAATTCAAATCAGCTCGGGGCATAGCTAACCGTATATAAAATTATTTTAGGAAGAATTTACGCTAGAGATCTTGTTATGTAGAGGAAAAGTAGTATTTTGGTGCGTTTTTGCTTAGCCAGACCAGACGAATGCATAACTTTAAAATCAGTATACTTAATACTTAGTTCAAAAGATTTTGCTGTGAATTTGTGCCCATATCACCCCATACTTAAGTTTATCCAATTACTTATTTATTTTTTAGAAGTGTTTCACCAGCCTATGTTTTTATGGTTTACAAAACCGTTATAAAATAATTTTGTATTATTCCGGGTCTAGGAAATGTGAGAGAACGAATATAATATTATTCGCTAATTATAATATATCGTGTATCGTCTCTAATTGAAAACAAAGTTTTAATTGAGTTTACTAATTACGAAAATTTGTATTCACAAGAGAGATCCATGTTGGAACTGGAACCCAAAAATAACATACGTTCGAATAAATTCAAATGAGCGGCCTTATTCATTTACCTTCGTATTAGTTAATAAGATATTTGGGTTAATAAAACAATGGGGGTGGTATGGGATCTGATTACGAAATAGAGCATAAAGACTGGGAATTACATTCTTTCATTCGTTCACTAACAATCCAACTTTTAACTACTAGCCTGCATATCAAATTTTACCTTAACTTCAACAAAAATATACCTAAATCTGAAAAAAGAAAAAATTTTTATTTTTTATTTTTATTAACTACTTTCCACTTTTTGAGCTAGGTATGCTAAGCACTATTTAAGCCGTTTTGGCACTAGTGGTAATACGAGTAAGTTCGACATATACGCGACTTAATTAATATTTGTCCATACCTGTCACTTTCTATCATGAAAGAACAGAACGGGATGGCAATAATTTTAGTTGAAATTTAGTTAAGTCGGAAGGAATGCTTACGAATCGGGCCCATATATTTTCCGCAAGTGCACGAGCAAAAACGGTAGCAAAACAGAGTATAACACTTGGTAGCAACTAGCAAAGCAGCTTTAACACTCTAATACGACATAACATCATCTTCTCAATGTTATTTTAATCTTCCAGCTCTGCAGCTAGACGGCAACTGCGATAATGATCGGCTACAGCGCCGTAAGCGCTTTTCAATGGGGGCGGGAAGTCGATGTACGTTTATCTCAATTTAGTCGACGTGCGAAGCTGCAATTTCGTTACAGTTATTTATCGCCTGCAGCAAGCTTTTAGGTTTTTTTAGTGTAAAAAGCATTTAATACGATAGATTTTATAAAGTGTTTTAAGTTTTCTTGCACATTTCTTTTTTAGAGAAAAATAATTAGGTGTGAATATTTCAAAATTAGGAATGTACCTTGCACACTCTATTCAGTTTGCGCCATTGCTGTATTTCCGTAATTATGTGGTGAAGCGAAATGCAAAGGTGTTGGATTTCTTCAGAAGGAAACGCAACGGTTCAAAGCTTTTGACCCCAAAATGTTCTTATTTACTGGATCTTAGTTGATCCGATATCATAACTGAAGCACATCTACGCACAATCCTCGAATTCGCTCATTGGCCGGAAAAAGGGGACACAGACAATAATCGGGACCGACAGCTTAACGTGCCCTCCGAAGTAGCACGGAATCTTTTTTTTTTACAGACAATCAGGTGATTCATCCTGCATTGTCCTAACCAAACTGGCGAAAATCTCACAAAATGATGAATTGACAAATAGTTCGTGTTCCCCCATGGGAAATGTACCCACGACCTCCGAATCGGGAGTCTATGGCTCAGACCGCTAGACGACGGAGGCAGTAAGGTTAGCAGTGCGACCTACATTTCACAAAGATGGCTTTGACGCGCTGAGACGGATTCCGTGAATGACAAGTCTATTTCGGAACTAGGTTTAATGATGCCCTCAGTTCCAGACTTTTGTCTAAAGGTTGAAGCTGTTTTAAGAATTCTATAAAATTAAAAGTAAAGACACGAATACGGGTATACTAGCTTCTTTTCTTTCCAGGTACCTATGCTTAGGTACTGTAAAACCGATAAAAGGCCAAGTAGGTATTTGAAATTGGTAGGTGGAAGGTACCTAAAATCCATTATTCAGACGCGATGCTCTGCCTACATCTCTTCTTCTAGTTGAGTGGGTTTTCGAGTCAACGAACGACCCGATACCTATAGTGCTTAAAATATATTTAGAACTGGTAATTTTATGATGATACCATACAAAATTAACAGCAGTAGCCCAACTAAATTTGACCCTTATCTACCGTTTCAAAAGCAATGAAAATTTTCTTCATATTATACGCTGCCTAGTAAAAGGGATCTACGTCGATTTTGTTACAACTCTGTGAAATTTACCAACAACATTTTACAAAGAGCTTTAAAGTCTAAAGACGAATTTCCGCTTAAATATCAAATTATATTTTCAGAACAAAGGTTTCTTTCGCTCTTTTTCACGTGACACGGGTTTCAGAAATATTTACCAAAATTTACCAAATTAATGACTGCTTCATCATCTTCCTAGCTTTTTTCCCGTATTTCACGGGATCGGCTACTTAATCTAGGGGATTGAACAAGGGTACTGATTTTTACACAGAGCGACTGCCATCTGACCTCCGCAACCCAGAAGGGAAACCAGACCCAATCCTAGTAGGGTACACACAACCTTTGAATTTCTTCCTAGGTGTGTGCCGGTTTCCTCCCGATGTTTTAAATTAATAAAGAACTGCTTGACGGTCGCAATTTGCTTTAGAACTCTACAAAATAAATTCAAAATCAAATCTGTCTAAGTAAATGACTTACAGCTTTTGTGCTTCGTCTTGACTCGATTATACAGAGTCTTTTGTTACAACAGGAGCCTAATTATTTGCTTCCAGGCTTGCTAAGGCAATAATTAGCTTTCCAACGCTTTGTTCCGTAAATAACCCTGAATTAATATTAACAAAGAGGAGAAAATAATGCTGATGAAAACAGGTATTATGAAGTAAGAAGGTGAAAGGCGATTACGGGTACGGGTGCTAAGTATAAGTATGTATACCGGGTGTAAGGGACAGCGTCCCGCAAACTGATAGGGGATGCTCAGTCAACGATACTGAACAACTATCACCAGGTTTTTTTTTTCAGGAAATGAAAAAAAAATTGCTTTTCCATACAAATTGTCGGATCGAGGCGGTCACTTTGTATGAAAAAGCAATTTTTTTTTTCCTGAAAAAAATTCCCGAAAAAATTACCTACGTGCACCGGCGTTTAAAACAGTTTCCTTTATTTGTCAATACGGGGTGTAAGGGACAGCGTACAAAAGACTGATATAGGGGTTGCTCAATCTACCACATCGCATTGTAATCGCTTAATTCCCGTAGCCGAATAGTTCCAAATATCGTCACCACCGGAACAGATGAGTCGGTGGCACTGCAAAAAAGTAAAAAGGCTTAGTGAAACAAAGGCAGCTTTCAAATGGCTTTTTATATTTTCTATTCAAAATACAAGTCATCTACAAACCTGTCAGAACCTCATTATACCTGCATTAGATCGAGTAGTGATCTAATGAACATTGATGATACGCAAATTCCGCTTTCAGCGCCGTCAGCGCTTTTTCCAGCAGCGTACGTTTTTATAACGTTTTTAGAACAGCGCTTTCACGCTAATTTGTATTTATGGCCCTTTCCTTCAGAACGTGGGAAAGTTAAAAAAGAACGTGACTGGGTTTGGACTTTAATCTTAAATTAGAGCCTCCTTTCTGAAGCTCATTTTTCAGCTGGGTATATTTACTTATCTATATCTCAACGCTACAGAGCCTGAAAAAGCTATCAGTGTAAAGATAGCAAAAAATCTCACTCACCCTCTTAAAAAAGCAAGACATAAAATTACGCTAATGTATTTCTTCATGGGGTAGGTAGAACGTCAAACAAACTATTTACAATTGGTAGGTATAGGTAGGTACATTCTATGGGTATTAAATTATCATATCACTCCTGATCCCAAACCAGCATACAGTTATTGTAGCATATTATTAGCATCTAAATTATTCAAGTCCAGAATAGCATCAGTTCACCACCGTCGTCCGTTTATTTCCATAGCCAAAGAAGTTTCTAACAGATATAAATCATGCACTTCCACACTATCTATCCTGCACGTCCCATCGAAGGCAATTTTCCGCCATTTGCGCCCGTCTCATTAGCCTGGTAGCGATATATCACTAGCTTGCTGTATAATGGCCCTAAGCAGCAATAAAGCGCTATAAAATTCACGATAAGGCTGGACGTGCGGACGCTGCGGGCAACCGCAACTTGACGCGATTATCGGTTGGTGTGTGGTCGGCTTCAGTGCACGACATCCGCGATCAGAAGATTCTTGATTAATACATCTTATTTATGCTTGTTTTTATGTAATGTTATGTTTTAGTCAATAATTATGAAAACTGAGGAGTTGCTCAGACAGACATGAAACTGAACAACTTTCACAAAGAAAATCTTCAGGGAAATAATTAAAAAAAAATACTTCATTTTGTATTACATTTTGTACCTAAGGGAAGTTAAATTTTATTTTTGGATGTATAAGGTTGTGTCTTTTGTTGCATATTTTATGCTATCCAATTTATATTATGATAAAACAAAATGTTTCTATAATGAAATCCAAATTAATGTAGAGTTTGTCGTGTTCGTAAATGGGCCAAAATAAAAGAAATATAAAACAAATACTTAAATTACTCAGTGAGCTAATAGTAATTTACTGAAGTGAAACTTCTTTAGGCGCGTTGAGAGTAAAATTTCAAGGTCACGTCACGGGCAAACAGGGACGATTTGGATTGTCCCGTTTGTCCCGTTACGATGTCAGAAATGTCAAAGAAGTTTCACTTCTGACACGGGTGCTCGGCACACACGCTCTTTTTTAATTATTAAGTAGGTATTTCATGTATGTATTTTGTATGTAGAGTTGGTCACTTGATCCATGTTCGCATATTGGCCGAAATAAAAGAAAACATTTCAAATAAAGAATGCAAATATAGTGGCGTTAGTATTGGTAATGTAGACCCTCATCTATCATCCTCTATCCCCAAGGATGCTATGATGGATGGAGTCTGTTACTTGCTGACTGAATCGCAAATCAGATACAGAAATAAAACTTTATAAATAGGTACTAGATTTTATTCTTTACTTTTACATACAGTAGGAAAGAGAACTTAGGCTCGTATTTATAAATCGATCTCAAGATTGAGAGCAATATTAAGTATGGATTTGACAGGTCGTTTTGTACTGAAATGACATTTCTGATACGAACTTAAACTCGCTGTAACTCTTGAGTGCTGATTATCAATTTATTTATTTTTTTATTAACAGCCCGAGGTGTCCCACTGCAGGGCAAAGGCCTCCCTCCCCTTCTTCCATTCCTCCCTGTTTTGAGCCTTCTCTAACCAGTTTTGGGCGTATGCATCAAGCTCGTCACGCCATCTTTTTCTGGGACGACCTCGTGCTCGTCTCGCGTTAAGAGGGACCCAATGTGTAGTTCTTCCTGCCCAAAGTGCATCTGGCATCCTAGCGACATGTCCAGCCCAATCCCACTTAAGGGATGCTGCCTTCTGACCTACATCTACGATTTTTGTACGCGTTCGCAGCGTCGTGTTTCTTACTCGGTCGATTATCAATACGTGGCTTAATTTACTTAGGATTAAAAGTTATGGCGATATTTCAAATAGGTAGTTACCTATTGGCCTGTCATCTTACCTGTGAGTGGGTAAGCTGTAATACTTACTGTACATGGTGTTTCTAACACCTTTAAAGAGACTTGTTTGTGGTAAAATAGGTAATGAAAATGAAAAACAAATTGTTCTTCATTCGATAAACATTCAACTTTAGCGTTTTTTGTTTACCGTTAACAGATAACTTACAGTGAAATTAGACAATTAAAACTACAGTTGCATTTTCTTATTTAGTAAAACTTGTACCTACGTAGTATATTATTTTGCTCCATGGTACAACTTATTGTTGAAAATAATACTCATGTTCAGTTACTTTACGGAAAACAAAACGCTATTTCATCATCTAACGGATGTTGAGACACTAAAGTCTCTATTTCATGAAATGATTTATTATTATCTACAGAATAATGAAATCGAAGACTCTTAGAAGAGACAGAACTACAACAGTTCAGATTTTTTAATCACTAGCGCTTTAACTCATAAAATTCGCATGCCAAATAGTTTATGGAAATTGCATGTTAATTTTCGTATGCGAATTTTAATTCAAAAATAAGGCTCCAGTGCAAAACATACAATCCTACAAATTATTCTTGGAAATTCCACTACTTCGAAACACATTGACTTTTCAAATACAACATAGATTTTACTTTTCGAAGAAAACTTTCATTGTACTCCGAAGTTTGCAGTTACCACGAATCGCCTGAGAGTGTCGATTGACTAAAGAAAGGCCAGCAAAAGTGTGACACGTCCCCACTTGCTGTACGATGTGTATTCCTTATAAATTAGATGAAAAGGAAGTGAAATCAGGTTAAACGTTGTTCGCGATCTGATCAAGAGTCTCAAGAGAGAGTCTGTAGGGAGCTGAGTAATCATGGGATTAGTAACAGAAGTGTAAAAATTGCGCGGAAATGTAGGGTAAGTTGAGATCTTGATGTAGAGCTAGAATCATTAGTTGGGAAGATGAAGTGAAGTCTTTCTTCGTCTTAGTTCAGCTTTGTATATTCTTACGGAGCTTACTGAACGATTTTTTTTAACGATTCTAAATTATTCTTGATTTCATTTAATAGAAAATCTCATGATATGGATTTAATAAAGTTATTTAGAATTTGTAGTCAATTCACTATAAGCTCAGTGATCGCATTTAGATCAGTTACTGCACTCCTCAAAGTCCTCGAGGCAAAATATATTTTTTATTGGCATGTTTTCGTCAAACATAGCAGGTCTTTCTTCAATATTTTCATTGATTCCCAATACCTTTTTGAATGGCTTTCACAATCACAACATGTAAATATACACATTCATAACCCTCGCTCCACCTGAATTGTCAACACTCCCATTGGCATGGCACGAGTTCTGTTTACCTTCACCCGTACGTATATGAAAATTCATAATAAATCATTTATTTGCACGACGTCAGGTATCCCAGCTGTGCAAGCGGAGCTTGTTTACACACAGACTTATAAGGTTTGATGTTCTCATACAGGCTCCGATATAGCTTTCATTATGTTTGGCGTACATTGACGTTTTGAAACACTGCACATTGATATGATCTTAGAATGAAGTCGTCAATGTAATTTCACATTTCATCACATTTGCCAAGGATTGATAGTGTCAGTACTATCTACATTTACTAAGGTATTAGGTTAGGACATTCTGATTTACTAATTCTTGTAGTTACAGTAAAATCAAAATTATAAATCTATGCCAAGACAAGAAGTTTTATCCCACCATTTGTGTCCGTTTCACCTATTTCATAATTTATACAATTTGCTGGGCCAACTAACTGTATTCTCCATCTCAAAAGCACAATTAGTTTGTACGAATAATTTATTCACTGGCAACACTGCTCTTTATTAGTCCTTCTGTTCCGAGTACAATTTGATTAACGGTGTAAAGTTTCGCGGATGAGCGTAAATGTATAGGTACTTGCTTAATTTAAAGGTACGAACTACCTATTCAAATTGAAATTTCATGATCTTCCTTTGAGTTTTCCTGTTTTTCTTTTTATCCATGGCCAGCCAAAATCCAAAACAGTGTTCGCCTACTATAATTTTATTTTGAGTTTATAATTTTATTAACCTTTTTGCTAGAAAAAAAAATACTCGGAACAAATATATTTCAAATTTCATCACATTGTAAGATTTCTATTCTGTGTTCCATCAACACGATAAGAAGAAATAAGTATACATAATAAAACAACATATTTAAATTCTGGTAATTTATTTAAGAAAAAACTAGGCATAGTGTAGGTATTTAGGCTCTTCAACATCTACAGATGAACTCTCACTCCGGAGATTACACTCTGCCTCCTTCCGCTGCGAGAATTCATGGTAGGATTCACTTGCAGTAAATAGAAAATTTACGAATATGATTTGGTGATTGATTTACTTACTTAGATTTTTTGTACGACTAGATAGATATTTGTTCTGATTGGAAAATTAGCTAATAGTACGGCTGTTAGCCGAAAAAGCTTGCACTCTCGCGTGATGGGATGAATGGGTCTCAGACTAGTTGTACACATCCTAAGATAACTTTTGAGATATGTTGCCCTGGTGGGTACACTCTATGGGTCTGCAGGCAGGGTCGGTTAGGTTACTATAGGAGCAATTACAGTATTTTAATGATATAGGAGTGATGCTCGAACAAAGTTTGGAGCACACCCTGGTCAGATTCACATCGTGGTGAAAAAAATCCAAAATGGCGGAAAACAAGATGGCCGCCATACAAAATAAAAAGTCAGATATCTCCTAAACGATGAGAGATAGATGGAGAGTGCTCGAATAAATGTTATAGGAAATGATAGTAGGTAACTTTTAGTGATCACGAAAATTCAAGATGACGGATCCAAAATGGCGCCTTATAAAAAAAATGCTCCGATCAGGCTGCAATTTGGTTGTTGAGAGTTTATTGAAGTACTTATTCGATATTTATAGTTTGTTTTTCAAATCCACCGTTTTCCAAGATGGCTGCCATACAAGGGTTTTTTGTATCAAGAACTTTGATCAGGTCTGGCGTGGAAACAGTTGCTCGTAGTGGGAGTGAATAGTTCTATTCTGTATTTGAATGTGTTGTATTATTATTTCTGTGGTCCTCTCCCCCAATACGAGGAACTGTTTACGCGCCAGAATCGATTAAAGTTTCTTTAAATACAACGGTTTTTGTATGGGGAACTTTGATTTGCTCTGGTGCGAGAATATTATGTAGGAGTTAGGCAGGTGGATACTAAATTTTTTTTGGCTTGTAGAGCTTTTACTTATTTTACGATTTTAGCCCCTTACGAGCAAATATTCTTGCGCCAGAGCTGATCAAAGTTCCCCATACAAAAACCGTTGTATTTAAAGAAACTTTAATCGATTCTGTCACGTAAACAGTTCCTCGTAGGGGGGGAGAGGACCACAGAAATAATAAAACTACACATTCAAATACAGAATTGTACTATTCACTCCCACAACGAGCAACTGTTTCCACGCCAGACCTGATCAAAGTTCTTCATACAAAATACCCTTGTATGGCAGCCATCTTGGAAAACTGTGGATTTGAAAAACAAACTATAAATATCAAATTATTATTTCAATGACCTCTGACCAGCCAAATTGCAGCCTGATCGGAGCATTTTTTTTATCAGGCGCCATTTTGGATCCGCCATCTTGGATTTTCGTGATCACCGAAAGTTACCCACTATTATTCCCTATAACATTTATTCGAGCACTTTCCATCTATCTCTAATTGTTTCGGAGATATTCAACTTTTTTATTTTGTATGGCGGCCATCTTGTTTTCCGCCATTTTGGATTTTTTTCACCTGGATGTGAATCTGACCAGGGTGTGCTCCAAACTTTGTTTGAGCACCACTCCTATATCATTAAAATACTGTAATTGCTCCTATAGTAACCTAACCGACCCTGCCTGCAGACCCATAGAGTGTACCCACCAGGGCAACATATCTCAAAAGTTACCTTAGGACGTGTACAACTAGTCTGAGACCAATTCAACCCATCACGCGAAAGTGCAAGCTTTGTCCTGATTTTGATCCTTAACAGCCGTACTATAATGAATTTCCAATATCCTGGCCGAAATGAAAACAAATGGAGAGTATCATGTTGCAACGCCTAGCCCTGAAAGTACTCAAAGCGGTTTTCATTAGAAAGAAGAAAGTACCTATAAGTTTGTTTGAGTACAACATTATACACAACAGATACCCACCTTTTCTGCTTTATCTGGAAAGGATTTTAAGGTCCAACTTAAGCTAAGCTGGCTTAGAAAACTAAGTGCACTTTAGCAGGTCTATAGATTACGCTCAACCGGTCGTAAACTTCAGTTTAAACGCTATCTATCTTTGCATCTATCTATTTGTCTTGACTTACTTCAAGTTTGACCATTAGAATCCCAATAATAAGCATGAATCTGGTACTGAGGAAATATCAGCAGCGCATTTTAGTAGATCCAAGACAAAATATCGATTTTTTTCCAACGCTCGTGTTCCTTTGCTAATTAATTTTATCATGGATGAAAGCTGTTAAATGTGACCAATAATTTTAAAGGTTACGGTCAAATTAGTGCGTAGAAATATGTTTTTATAAATGTTTAATTAATATTTTTTTATTTTTTTACAGGTACTTCAACACTCTATCTTTGAATGAGAAGAAAGAAAGAATCTTTGGTAAATTATTGTACAATTTTGTAAGATTTAGATGTACCATCAGCAAAGACGATTGCTGGGCAGGGCCGCTTGAAACGGATGAAATTATTTCAGGAAATTAAGTGTGTATTTTCATGAAATTTCGTATATTTGTTGCAGTAAATAAATTGTGCAAATATACGAAATTTCATGAAAATCTATAAATATTTCTTGAAACAATCTCGTCCGTTTCGAGCGGGCCTGCCCAGATAGATATCAGGAGATCTTTGCTGACTGTACATATTTCAGTTTATAAAACACATTCTTCACATCCATGGCCCTTTCTTACGCGGTAGGATCTCTTCACCGCTGTCACATCTCTCTGAATTCCACCGTATTTTAAAGTTGATCTCAAATTATTCCAACAGCTGGAAGATAACACTCGGAATATGAGATTCCTTCACGTCACAAATAATATTCCATCAGGAGTTGTGAACGTCGCTCCCGCACGTTTCAATTTCCCGTTCACAAATTGTGGTAATACGGGTTTCCTACGATTGACAGGCTGACTGTGAAATTATGATTTTTTTAGGTTCGGTTTTATAAACAAAATGTTATTTTCTCAGATAGGTAGATGTAGATAATTATATTATCATTTTACATACGTAAAGCTTGTTGTTATTACAATTTCCTCTGATAGAAAGAATAGTGAGCGGACACATTAATATACAATTTATTTGACATGCATGATTTTGATTAATAAAAATTAAGTACAAGTTCTTGACGTCAATTTAATGCTATTTAATGCTATAATTTGTCATTGGTTAAGGTAAAACATGTTAGCTTATTTAACTCTTCTTATGTTGATTGACCCTAGAGTCAGACTTTTGAAGTTCTTATTTTACACAAACTCAATATCAAAGGAAATATTACTAGTCTCAGTGGCGCCACCTCCGAGTCGTTCCATCACAGTTTCTTCACAGATTACATTCCCCGTCGCATATCGCAAGTTCAGACTCGGTTTCATAAAACTTCCCGTTTAACATTTTTCCTTATGAAAACTCCGCCACAGTATCGAAAATGGAACAGTTGTCTATCTCGTCTGCAAACGTGCAATTTAGGATTTTTATTTAGTTTTTTTTTTTTTTCAAAAAACTTTTAACCGTGATTTACTCGAAAGTTGGCTTACCACCCTAACTGCGTTTTAAATTAGCATAGCAGTATAATAATTATGATAATGAGTGTTACTAATCACAATTTTACAGAGAACAAAATAAAAAAAGGAAAAAAATACTCTGAGCAGGATTGTGCAGCCTCAATTAATGTTGGCATAAAAAATACACTTATTTTTAAGAGTTAAAGATAATATTGAAATGTTAATAGTGAAACAGCCAATTCTAGGTGTGATATAGAGTGGCCAATGGTAAAGACTCAGCTATCTTTGGAATTATAAACTCTACGTCCGTTCAGTACCTTAACGCAAAGCAAGAAGTGTGCAGCAAGCGGGTAGTTATTATGAGCCTCGTTCGATTCAGACTTTTTTTATAAAGTTGTCATACTGCGCTTGTTTCTTTACTGTGATCCTGCAGAAGCCACGGCTTTCACAAAGTTCATTTTAGTGGAGATATGATACTGTTACTCCGCGAGTTACAACCTCGTTGTTCACAGAGGAGATCAAATAAAGTATAACTGGGAAATATCCGTCGCTATTTTACTGAAATATGCGAATTTAACTGTTTCAAATTGTCCTTTTCCTAGAACAATGTAACCAGTTTTGGGTTAGGTTATATTTCGTCTGAGATGACCCATTTTTTTTTTAATTTCCAAGAAGAATTTCCTTGTAAAAGTTGTTGAGTTTCGTACACCGCTTTCAGTTTTCAGGGCACAGTACCTTAAACCCTAAATTATTAGGAGAAAAAATATATAGTTAGTCAAATAAAGAACCATCCAGAAATAACATACTTTATTTGAACCGTGCAGGAAAAAAATCACTAAATCCGCAAGGCGGGGATCTGGTTTTCTGTGTCTTTCTCCTACGGGTTAGTTTACACCGAGAAGCGACACTTTCAAAGCACTTTCCAAGAGCGTGACACTATAGGTATAGAACTTTCCAGCTATGCAAAAAATAGGCATTTATTGACATAACTCGAAAATTCATCGCGGCAGCGTCACGCTGCACCGAACCGCGCCGTTCAGTCTGTCACTTCTTGGTATAACAACGAGATGCATCTTCAAGCAGCTTCATGCCGCGTTCCTTCTCGGAGTGAACTGACCCTTTGTCTGACTTCGCAAAGCTCCGAGATTTAATTAGCTTTTGCTAACATTCTTCATTTTAAAATGTTGCAGAGAAAATAAAATAATATCCAGGAAATTAAAGTTTGCAACAGAATGAAACTAATAATAATAAAGTCAACACAGACAAGAAGAATACCCTTTATTAAAGGTGAACTACCTAGGTATCTGTCCGATTTGAGGTTTGTTTTATTCGCAAGTTTGAGACTGAATATAAAACATGATCTAACTAATAATAATAACGTCTGT
>JARACY010002236.1:0-45243 GCA_029255725.1 Scrobipalpa atriplicella | reverse complement strand
ATAAGGGTAATTATTATCTTTGTTCTGTTAAAGAAGATTAAGCATCTTTATTTTGCAGTCTATGTGGAGTTCTTTGGCGATGTTGGCAGTATGGATCTTGAAAAACATGTACTTGCAAACAGCAATTGCGTACGAATGCGAACTATTTTACTCTGCAATTGAAAACTCTATAGCAGCCTGCATAAAATTAGAAAAAATTAAGGATATATCAGGTACTACTAGATAACTTCTGAATTCGTTTCTTGTTTAAGGCCCGTATTTATAAACAGCTCTCAAGAGTGACAGTGAGTTTGAGTACGTATCAGAAATGTCATTTCAGTACAAAACGACCTGTCAAATCCCTACTTAATTTTGCTCTCAATATTGAGATCGCTTTATAAATACGAATCTTTATTTCCGGTTGTTCTGTAAAACAGTTTTTTGTCAAATATTTGTGACTAATTATTTTGTGTATTTTGGACTCTCTTTTTAAGGCTCGTATTTATAAAGCGATCTCAAGATTGAGAGCAATATTGAGTGCAAATTTGATAGGTAATTTTGTACTGGAATGACATTTCTGATACGAACTCAAACTCGCTGTCACTCTTGAGAGCTGATTATAAATACAGGCCTTACAGTCTAATGTGTATTGGTTGTGATTGATAGAACAAAATTATTGCAGCAAATCATCAGCGTCTTCTAAAGAATATTCGTCGTCTCCAGGCGTCTGGTTTTAGAAAAGTCAGTGCCTGTGGAACTTTCGACTTTGACGCCCGCCTCCCTTTGAAGTTAGCCGGCGTGCTCGCAACCTACGCCTTGTTTTTACTACAGTTTTACTTCATGAAATGATTTTTTTATATCCTTTATTAGATCATTCGTTGATTCTTTTATATGGATCATAATATTGTATAAAGTAACTTTCTTACATTTTTATATTTTTCTTTATATTTAAGATATTTTATATCGTGTTTATGTTATTTTTTTCACTTCAGGTGAATGTAATTTAAAAACAAATTAAATTATGTTAAATACAATACAAGACAATAATCATTTTTGATAAAAGTTACAAGTCATTGCTAATTAAATTTCTGTATGATTTTAAATTGATTATTTCATTAGTAAAATTAAAACGGCAAGTCATTTTAATTCTATCACTCAAATCAATAGGTAAATTGTGGAAAAATATCTTGGATCCCATAAATATGAGGCTAGAATAGAGGGTGTAATGATAGAGGTTAATGGTAGGTACTATAAAGAGAATATTGCAGTCGATATAAAATAATTATATTTAGTCATTAATTATTTTATTAGTTTAATAATTAATAATGACAAATGACCTACCCACGTCCAGTTGTATCATAAGGGTCGACGAATATGATTGTACAATATTTAACGTTTCGTTGTCTTTTATAATTTATATAAGTAATATTTCAATTATATAAAACCAAATTTCTGACAAAAAAGAACAAAAAAATATATAAAATGGTCTTGAAGCAGAACTTTCCAGGAAGCAACGATTTTCTCAGCAATAATATAATTGACAAAGATTTTCAAGACATATTCAGACCAATTATTTTAATTAACAAATTAATGTGTCTCCCCAAGTTTATTATTAGTGATAATTTTATATATTATAATAGTAAGCGTTGTATAATTATGAGTGTGATAGCAAATATCATTTTGTTCACTCATTTTATTTTACGCATAAATTCAATGAAATTTCCGGTCGAGACAAGTTCACAAATAAAAATAATTATGTATTACTTAATTTTGGTAAATTATGTTTTTAAATTTATTTTCCTCAGTGTATCGAATATTTTAAGACAAATTCATTTAGAATTATTTCTAGTCATTCAAAAAATCAAAAAATCTTTTAGAAACAGCAAAGTTTTATTGAGATATAAGTATGCGGCATGGTTGTGGTGTGGCTGTCTTACTATATATTATATTATTAATTTAATACATAATACTGTCATGACTAAACTGTTTCTTCTGTTGGACATTGGAGCTTTTGCATTGGATATTGAACTTGTACATGGCGCACTAGTGATTAATTTTTTGATAAACAATATTGATGAATGGGCGCAAAACATGAAGGATGTAAATATTTCTGAGGAACTGTATAATGAATTTGTATTATTATTAAAGGCGTATGATTTGACGCGTAAAGCTTTTCAAACCTCGGTAATAATATTAAAAATTTCCTATTTAAAAATATTGTGTTTTAAGTAAGTGTTGTAAGGTCTTTTTTATTTGATTATCAAACTTCAGAAAATTACGGCCCGTATTTATTAAGTGATCTCAAGATTAAGAGCAATATTATTAATATTTGACATGCCGTTTTATACTGAAATGACATTTCTGATACGAACTTAAACTCGCTGTCACTCTTGAGAGCTGATTATAAATACGGGCCTAAATGTCATGACATTTAAATCAATCACCAAATGAGATAATTAGATGGTTCTATTAGAGTGTCATCTAGGATTCGAAGATCTAGGATAAGCTTTGACATTCCAGAAAATGTTGAAGAATTTCTTGATTATTTATTCCTGCTTTTTGTTTTATGTGGATTATAAAGTCGTCAAACGATCTAATTATCAAATTTGTTCTTTTATACCGATTACTATGTACCTATTTAGATGATATTATTGTTTTACGTGTAGTAACTAACTGACTAACTGTGAGGTAAATGTGTTGTTGATCACTCTAATGATTAGTTTTATTTCAGATATTTTTGCACTTGATAATGTCATTTTTTGAAAGAATTGAATATATTGAAACTTTGATAGTTATTGGAACAGGTGGGCACGGAAGAACGGTAAGCTTTGTATTTCTTTTTTTTTTATTACCTCGTATCTCCGAAACGGCTAAATGGATTTCGATAATTAGGGTATCGTTTGATTGTTTTCAAACACCCGAGTGTTCTTAGGCTCGTATTTTTAAAGCAATCTCAAGATTGAGAGCAATATTAAGTATGGATTTGACAGGTCGTTTTGTACTGAAATTACTTTGATTCGAACTCAATCTCGCTGTCACTTTTGAGAGCTGATTATAAATACGGGCCTTAGATGGGTGTGGTTTTTTTAAATTCAATATGGCGGATTTCTGGCCCCAGATTTTTTATATTAGTCAAAATTTAGAACAGAAAATTCCATTAAAACAACTTTTTATACTACAGTTGGGCTTAATATATCTTTTTTTTTAATACTTGTTTTTTACGTTCATATAATGCTTGACTTACTGTACTTATCACTTAAAAGATAGTGTAATGAAGGAAAAAATGTAGATCGCTTGGTAGTTACATATATGATGATATAATTAATCTAATATGATAAATTTTCAGTTCAAACTAGGATCAGTGTCCAACAATGCTACATTATTTGTTTATATATTAAAAGGGTTCCTATTGGATATAATCCTTTGTACGTCCTTACAAAGTTTATACTGCAAAATGAAGGCGGCAAAGATTATAGCTATCAAAATAATTTGTGATTCATCTTCATCAAGTATGATATTTTTAACCACTATGTACATTTAAATTTATTTACTTTAGAGAAAAAATATTTAAAAGACAACTTTCTATAACCCTGTTCACATATTTATAACTATTACTATTAATTTATCAGAAAACGCGTTCTCAACAATCTCTTTTTAAATTTAATTTAACAAATGAAGTTGAATTTCTAAATACTGATTAAGAAAATTTATTGCTGAGAAAGTAATAAGACGCCGATTAATTTTTCAGTCAAATCTAAGCAAATGGCAAAGAACATCGCAAGGCTGGTAGACACAAAAGTGGACGGGATAATAGCCAGCGGTTTGATCAAAGTAAACGCTGCGTTGCCGCTTCGGATCCTTAACCAAATAGCCAACTTCACTTTTGTTCTGCTGCAGTTTAAGTTAATGTAAAATATCTTGGTGATTATAGCTATACACTGTAAAAAAAAATAATCGACATTTGATTTTTTTTAAATAACTTGTTGTGTGTTTCGCTATTAATATGCTACATCTAAGATTAAAAAATATTAATACTTAAAATTTTCACAAGAAAAATTTACAACATGCACTCCTTTGCATTAAATTTTTGGACATACGCAATATGAGTTTTTTTTTTAATTTTATTAACCCTTAAACAGGCCTGAGGAGAAAACTGTTCGTTTTCTCAGTAGAGCTTGGTTTTGATTAGTACAACATTGGATTAGTTTAATAAAAGTATCCAAAAATTATCAATTCGCTATCAATTTGAAGAGCCGATTATAATAAAGGCCTAAAATGAAAGACAGTATTTTATACCTTAATGCTTATAGTGGTATGTTACAATTATAACTCTATGCGTAGTAATAAAATACGTAGGTACCTACCTATTATAGATAAATTGAAATTGAAATTATTTTGAACAGAGCCACTATGAATTAATAACGATTAATATGTTATGCATGTATCTCTTTTGAAATTATTAAAAGTAGGTAATAAACTAATAGATAACATGATTAATAGTCATAAAAGCTTCATATCATCTATAATCATAAAAATAATAACGTTTTTCAAACTTAGACGTTGTGTTAATTCATGCCCGTGATAATATATATTTTTTTTAAAGTTGTAAAATGAATCGACAAAAGTATTATTCTGGCAGCAATGATTTTATTTGTAATAATTTTCTCGACAAAGATTTCCACAATATTTTCAAACCAATCATATTCATAAATAAAATAACGTTCCTTCCAAAATTTTCAGTCTGCGATAATTTTGTACACTTCAATAAAAAACGAACTTTAATAATATTGAGCTTTTTAGCTAATATATGCATGTTCGTAAATTTTTTAACAACTGTTTCGGGCTCCAAAAATTTATTTGGAACCAGTTTAGATGTTTTGTATTTTACATATTATGATATCATAACGTTACAAAATACTCTATCATATATTTTTCTTAGTGTTCTAAACTTGTACAGAAATTTTCATTTGGAAATTTTCCTTGATATTCAAAAACTAAACCGTGCATACAATGACGAGTACATATTATTAAAATATAAATATGTTTCGTGGCTGGTTTGCATAATTTATTCTGTATTAATTATTCTTTTGATAGCTTTTATAAAATTTCTATCAAATAAAACAGTAATAGTGATATTGGGAGCTTATGTATTAGATATTGAAATATTTTATTTTGTACTTGTTTTAAATTTTTTAACAAACATAATTGAAAAATGGATGCAAAGAATAGAAACGACCTATTCCGAGGAACAGTTTAATATATTCATATTACTTTTAAAAAATTATAATTTAACGAGGAAGGCTTTTCAGGTTACGGTTGGTTAATTTATTATTAAGAACGCCATAATTTATTATATAGGGTGTTAATTTAATTGCGTGCCATAGCTTAGGGGGTGACATATAACTCATTGTTATATAACTCATTCCGTTTTGCTATTCCATCGACAAATTTATTATGTGAAGATTAATATTTTTCAGATAATATTACATATTATAATGTCATTTTTGGAAAAAATTGAATACATTGAATTAATTATACTTCAAGTGTCAAATCTTGTAAGTAATATTGATATACAAATCCTAGTCATACAATTTCTGTCAATAAAATACTACCTAATATTATTGTAATTTTCAGGGTTTTCTTAAAAATTTCAAGACTCAACCCCATCTCTTTTTCGTAATTTGTAAGGGATTTATTGGTGATATTGTAATCAGTTTGTCTGTTCAAACCCTTCATAGTAAAATGGGAAAAGCCCAAATGGAGTCTATCAAAAAACTCAAAAATTCATCACGTAAGATAAAAAAACACTTTTAAATAAATTTCATTTAAAGACCTACTATCACGCCTGTATCCCTAATGGGGTAGGCAGAGCGTCAACGACCCAAACAAAGGACGTCCCGCCACGTCTGACAAGTTTTGATGTTTGTGTATGATAGATGTGTATATTGTAGCTATAGTGACAGGTTGTCAGCCCATCGCCTAAATTACAATATACTAAAAACCTCGAATCCCTTAGCTGTTTTTTACAGCATGCCCGGGAGGAGATGCAGCTGGCACATTCTATGTTTTTCGATCGCTCCCAGTCCAGGATGGAAGTTAGGCACAGACAATCCTATAGAATATCATAGTATAAACAATACAATAAAACACAATTATAAGTCATTTACATAATTTACATAAGTAATAAATAAAAAAACAGAACATACTTTTACGCTAACCATATTATTTTCAATGTCACACAAGCTTGAATTTGAGATTATTTTTTATAATTTATGTCATAATTATGTAAAGTAAATAAAATATTATTACTATACAACGTGTAACATAAAGGGTATATGCATCGTGAAATGTGTGAATCTACCCATGAAACTGAACAACTTTCCCTAAGGAACATAGGTCGAAATACGAAAAAAAAAAATTTGACTTTCCATACGAACTGCGCTATCAGCTGATGCATTTTGTATGGAAGACCAAAAATTTCTGGATTAACCCTCAAAACTTGTCAGACGTGGCGAAACGACTTATATTTATGTCGTTTTTGCTCTGCCTACCCCATTAGGGATAAAGGCGTGATTTTATGTATGTAAAGTAAATATAAAATTAAAAAAAAAATTAACAACATTTTATTAATGAAAATTAATATTTATTTTACAGTGAAATCTAAGCAAATAGCAAAGAATATCGCAAGGATGATTAACACCAACGTTGATGGGATGACAACGGATGGTTTGATAGCAATCAACGCGGCGTTACCATTACGTATCTTCAACCAAGTTGCAAATTTCGCTTTAGTACTCCTGCAATTTCAGTTTTTGTAAAATTTTAAATAAGTTTGTATAGTAATAATTATTATTTATAAGTAGTAGTATAATAATTAGGTTACATTTTCGGTATCGTGTGTAACTATTGGGCGCTTTTCCACTAGACGGCACGTCAACGGCAACAGCGACGGCACGGTACCGTCGACGATATCGTAGGTGAGATAATGTATGAAAATCAATGAAATTATATGACACGCTTTTCCACTTGCCGGCACGGCACCGTCACGGCATGTCATCGATTCGCATAGATATTGTCACGTGATCGTCGCCGTGCCGTTGCCGTTGCCGTTGACGTGCCATCTAGTGGAAAAGCGCCCAATAGATTATTTAGTTTTAGAGTTGTCTAATTTTTATAAGTGGTACTGAATAAAACTTTTATCTATCTATCTATCTAGGTATCATATAGAAGATGTCACTCTTGTTGTTAATACTATGCAAAAATACATTTCTATCTGTTTCATAGTTTAGTTTATTTGAATTATGAATCACAATTTTATGTTATAATATACCTTTACTCAACAAACAACATTATATAAAATATGACGTAAATAAATATCCTTATAATATTATGATTATCTTTGGTAACACATTATGTTATTCCTATTTGTTTAACTATTAGAGTCATAATTTTTACTTCCCTTTCTAAAAGGATGATACAATTTTTTGATAATAATGGTGTGTGTGTGTGCTAATCTATTTTTATTGCATTCCGTTACCATATTTATAAATTAAAAATTAACAAATTACAATCTAAATGTTATCCTATATTTTAAATATATTAACATCCCTAGTGGATGAATTACTTCATAGCAATTAGATTCTTATTATGAACGGGATTATTACCACGATTATGGTAATAATCCCGTTCATAATAAGAATCTAATTGCAGCGAAAGTCTCAAAATTTATATTGAATTACTTCATAATTTATTTTCATAATGGCGTATTAATTCGAATTGCAGTATGACTACACTAAAAGTAGCTACTGCGCCAAAGAGCTTCAGCGGAAAAGCGGCGTCTATGTTGAAAAGTCCTCCAGCGATAACTTTGCTGAAATATGCGATGTGGAGGCGGCTGACGTTCTTGCACATCATTCGACATTGTTCTGTGAAAATAGAAAAGGCGCTAAAAGGAACGAAACTTTGTGTTTAGAAAATTAGGTAATTTCAAATATTAAAATATATATTTTTTGGAAATAAAATGGTAATCTCTATTTCGAATACCTCAAAATAATCAAAAATTATGTCGTTTTCATTCAGTGTTATTACTTTTTAATTATTGTTTATTCTTCTTCTTCTTTTCGTGTCGATGGAAAAAATATATATAATTGTTTATTTATTATTATTATATACCGGGAGTTAAAAAAATATCTGACCATATTGTTTACATATGTTTCTTGGGGAAAGTTGTTCAGTTTCATGGGTAGAATCACACCCTAAAATTTGAACACTCTGTATTACTTAAATTTATAATTATGCTTACAATAAGATAATAATAACAAAATAGGGATGCAACTATCTCTTCAAGTTTTTATTATAATAAATACCTGTGCAATTTTTTCGTTGAATAATTTTTAAGCACAAAGCTTGGACCTCTTCCAAGCTTGTGTAGAATTCTTGACACTCGTAAGCGAGCTTCGCCTGAAAAAACATCACTTTTACCGTCAATGTGATCAGGAATATCGACGGGGATTGTATCATCTGGAAATCAATAAATAATAATAATAATAAAAAGGTTTTTATTCTAGAATCTCAAGTCCCTTATTACAAGAATTTGCTTTACATAAAATTATAAATAACACGGTTCCTTCGGAAAATTATCCGTATTATGATTATCTAAAATTGGTACATAGCATTTTTTAATCCGACGCAAAGTTTTTATGGAATTAGCTTTTTTTTTGACGCGGCCACGGACGCAACCGCCACGCCTTAGCGCGCGCTAATTTGTACGATATTCTAAGGCATTACGGGCGATGGTTGCATATCTTGAAATCAACCTTCTTAACTGCCGTGGGGTTACGCCTTAATCTGTATTTGGATTACCTCAAGAAAAGATGCTTTATACACGATGATCGCGGATTGAAAACACTTTATTTGATGAACGAACCCGTCAAGCGTGATAAACAATATCTGCAAAAAATTTGTAATAATTATAACTGTTGATTATGTAGGTAAGTATATTTAAAAAAATCGGCCAAGAGCGTGTCGGACACTCCCTTATGTAGGGTTCCGTAGTCTTATAAGCTTACTTCACTTCAAACAACATTCGTACCAAACATGTCAATCGGTGAAAAACTGAGCTTTTTACAGGGGCGCGGCATACAGACGGACAGACTAGGCGTAATTATAAGGGTTCCTAGTTGACTTCTCTTTTGTTGATGACTACGGAACCATAAAAATCAATCGTTTACATTGAAAGTGGACACGATTTTTCTTGGTGTACCTAATCAACGAGAAAACAATAAACTTAAACTAAGGCCCGTATTTATAATCAGCTCTCAAGAGTGACAGCGAGTTTGAGTTCGTATCAGAAATGTCATTCCAGTACAAAATTACCTGTCAAATCCGCACTCAATATTGCTCTCAATCTTGAGATCGCTTTATAAATACGAGCCTAAGAATAGAATATTGTGAAGGATAACTTACAATTGCCTCCAAATGTTTTTTATACAGATTATATGAGACAAGAATATCTCTGAAACACATCCAAAGTCCTTCCTTTTCTGCTCCTTCTTTAAGCATTCTTATCCAAGCAGATAAAACAAATCTCAAATAGGCCATCACTCTTATAGCAAGTATTAAATTAACAATAGAGTAATAATAAGCAATGAGAAGGAACACATTAGTATACGTGAATTGTTGTTTTATGAAAAAAAACGCGTAAAAAATAAACTGTGCTAACTCAAAAATCACCCATACCCAATTCCAAAGCCTAAAATAGGAGAGATTGAACATATTTTTAACAAATTTATACAATTCTTGTAATTTCAGCACAAGTAAAACTGATTTATTGCTCAAAAATACGAACTTGAAAAAAATAAAAGGAAAAAGTAATGTATTGAACACTGAATCAAAAAAGTCTAAAAAAATTACATGATACGAAAAATTCATTGTTCCAGAAAATAACGGTAAAAGCCGTATCACTCTGTTATATATATAAAACAAACTTAAAATGAACATGAAAGAGAATGTTATAAAGTTGTTGTTAGCACTTTTAGATGTAATAAAATTATCCCGAACCAAATATTTGTTTTGGAAAACGAACCATTGCATGCACTCCAACGGAAAAAATATTTTCTGAAAATCCTTTTCTAAAATGTTATTTAACAGCAATTCCTTAAACGGTTTCATTATTATGGATAGCATTTAATTTAGTTCCAAAAAAGGTTGAAAATGATTTAAAAAAAGCCTCAAACTTGATCTTATCCACAACAAAATTGAACCAAGTCAAAAATTTCGTTATAATGTCTTTTATATTCGAAACAATACTATACTTAATAATTTATGAACATCTAAACGAAATAAGGCTTTCACAATAATAACATTAAATATATAGCTTTGAAACACGTACTCAATAAATTAGGTCGTTTATTTAAAACATAGAGCAATTTATAATATATTAAAAGTACATTAATGTCGAGGCCAAAAAACATGCCATTGCTGGACGAGATAAATAAAATGTAATGGTTATTTCTTATTATAAAACTAATCGAGATAATTTTTGTCTTTTGACATTCATTCCTAGTGTAATTGTTGTCTTTGTGAGTGTTAGGATTTTAATATTATATTTATTTGAAAAAAAAATGATAAATTCATAAAAATTATTAATTTTAATTGCAAAACCTCAAGAACGAAGGTAAATTTTTGCTATTCATAAAAATTCACAGAAAGCTTCCAAGTTACATTCATAATACATAATAAATATAGATTTAGATATCATATAAGGTAGTCAGTATATAAACTACCGAGCTTGAGTAATGGCTCGTCCGGTTAATTTATATATACCGGAACTGCAGCAGAACAAAAGAGAAGTTGGCGACTTGGTTGAGGATCCGCAGCGGCAACGCGGCGTTTACTTTGATCAAACCGCCCGCTGTCATCCCGTCCACATTTGTGTCCACCAGCCTTGTAATGTTCTTCGCCGTTTGCTTGGATTGAACTAAAAAAAAAAAACATGAAAATATAAAAGAAGTGAAACTATTCCCGTTTTTTTCTGTACTTTTTGATTTTTGATTTTGACACAATCCAGCAGAAAACCATTATTTTAATAAAATAATGCTATCGATTCATGGAGAGCATGACTAAACTAAATCTTAACCAAAATAGTTGTCGTCCCTGTCTGTTGTCTCAAAATAGACAATGACAGGTTACCAATAATTTAGTCAAGATTTTGTGATATAAGTTTTGAGACTTTTAAGATTTTGTGACTTTGTCACAGAATATATAATAACTTTGTGCACTTACGAATCGATACCAATACATATATATTTTTATATTTTTTTACTTTTGTGACGATCATTTTATCCTTGGACATTTTTATTATTTATCGTAGTGTAATCATGAAATTGATAAAATGAAATAAATTAATCTAATCTAATCTAATCTAATCTATACCTATTGATAGTTTCTGTTGTTATAAACAATGTTGATTTTTTATTTGTACCTGATGCTGACGGTCTTCTAAGTATTTTAATTGCCAGAAATTTAATTGTTTCCATTTTGAACTGAAGGCTCTCAAACATCTTGCAGAGGATAATGTCCCACACAAATCCTTTCAATATGTAGACAGAAGTTCGAATATTGTAAGATGTGGTATTGAATTCATCCTGAAAATTATAAACTTCTTTCAACATAAGATAAGTAGATGTATTTTTTTTTCGACCTTTTATCACTTTATTTACAACTAGCCGCCCGCCCTGACTTCGCACGGGTAAAATTGAATAACATTGCCGATAAGTATGTATGTCAAAACAAAAAATCCAAAATAATTCATTTATCAATTGGGCGCTTTTCCACTAGACGGCACGTCAACGGCAACGGCAACGGCACGGTACCGTCGACGATATCGTAGGTGAGATAATGTATGAAAATCAATGAAATTATATGATACGCTTTTCCACTTGCCGGCAAGGCACCGTCACGGCATGTCATCGATTCCCATAGATATTGTCACGTGATCGTCGCCGTGCCGTCGCCGTTGCCGTTGACGTGACGTCTAGTGGAAAAGCGCCATTACCTCCAAAGATATTACCCGCAATAGTACGATACCGGAGATATTTTCATTTATCATGTAGACACCACACATTTTTTTAGGAAAATATTATCTATGTGTAAGTAGGTACCATTAGGTACGTCTCCACAAATTTCGTACAAAAAATAGAAAGTATGTAGTAGTTTTAAAGCGTTTATATTGAAGTAATTGATTATGAATCATACAAAATAATATTTTTTTGCATACAATTTCTTTGAACTGTCGTCACGTCACAATATGCATAATCAGATTATGACAGTAGTCGAATAGTATTGCTTTTTAAGTTTAGTTGTTTTAAAATTATGACAGGATGTTTTTGAGAGCAATTTTTTTACATTTACAAACAGATTTAATTTTGTAAACGACTCACCTTAACTGTTGATCGATTAATTATTAAAATTTCAATTAATTCCATACGCTCAAAAAATGACATTATAATGTGCATGCATATCTGAAATCAATCAAAACATAATTATCATATTAACAGAAGAAAAAAAAAAACAGAAGTACTTAGGAATGATTCTGGGCTGCAAGTGTAGTGTCTGCCATCGACACGCTAAGGCTCGTATTTATAAAGCAATCTCAAGATTGAGAGCAATATTAAGTATGGATTTGACAGGTCGTTTTGTACTGAAATCACATTTCTGATACGAACTCAAACTCGATGTCACTCTTGAGAGCTGATTATAAATACGGGCCTAAGAAGAAGAAGTAGAAGTCCTAAAGCTACACTCACTAAAAGTGAAACATTTTTTTCAGAATCTAAAGGAAAGCAATTTTTAACTTGAAAAACAAAAATGCCAAATTTTAGGCATTAGAATAAAAAAGAACTTACAGCTGTTTGAAATGCGTCTCGTGCTAGATTGTAAGTTTTTAATAATAATACAAATAAATTTAACAATTCCTTGGAAATATCTGCGCTTTGCATGCTCTGTGCAAATTTATCAAGTTGGTTCAATATTAAAATAATCACAAATAAACCATATACGAGTTGCATGTCTAATGCAAAAGCTCCAATAAACAAGAAATTAATCGATCCAATAATAATTATTTTGTTTATAAAAGTAAATATAAAATACACACTAAATATTCCACACATCATCCATGACAAGTATTTATATCTCTTAGACACTTTGTTATTAGAACATCGAAACGTTTTTTGCATATTTAAAAATAATTCCAAATGAACAGATTGCAAAATATTCGATAAACTAATTGAAATAAACTGTACGACATAATGCATTGAGAGAAGACAGATTAGAACCATTATAACTTCTGAGTTTTTCTCATTCGAAGAGTTTGCTTCTATAATAAGAAATATCAAATCCAAAAATAAAATGATATTCGCTATCACGTTTGAAAAAACCCTAAACTTGTTATTATAGTATATAAAATTATCACTAACAATAAATTTGGGAACACAGATTATTTTGTTTATTAAAATAATAGGTTTAAAAATATCAATAACATTTTTATCGACAATATTATTACCAACAAAATCATTGTTGAACAAATTATGTTGCCGCATCATTTTTTCTTACCTAATAAAAATGAAAAATGACAACACAATGTCAAACAATGTAAAATCATTAATATCCATCATATAGATTAGAGTAATCAATTACTTTTACAACAAACAAGTATATATTAAAATCATTTTTTATTAATAAACGAACTAATAAATAAAAACACTATTGAATAGAGTCTGTTCGAAAAGAGAACAGGCATAGAATCGGAGGGCGCACATTTGTATTAACTATCCCACGGCTGATTGCGTGGCGTTTATGCCTAGGTCTTTGACCTAAAACCTCCAAAATTTAATGTAGAAGGTTACTGTTAAAGACTTGGGCATAATCCTCACATGACCAAGCGACAGTTAATTAAATACAAATGCGCGCCCTATTTCATGCTTGTTCTCTTTTCGAACAGACTCAATAAAATATGTGATAGGAATCAAAGAAAAGAATAAGACTAAATATCAAAAACTGATTGAAAGCTGAATTATAAAATAGGGTGCACTGCATCATATCTGTTCACTCACATAAACGTTAAATTAGCTGTAATGAGATACACAAAATATTACCAATAATGTTGCAGATTAATTTTATACCGGGCGTACAAAAATTAGCACATTTTTGATGCACACATTTTATGATATAATATTTGTAAAGCATGACATGGCGTATTTTTTTTTGCTTGTTAAATTGTTGTGACTCCATTAGAACGAATTAAAAAAGCTCATAGCTCATGGCTCTACTTAGCTGATTATTTCATAGATGTCACGGTCACGTGTACTGGTAAATATTGTGTTTATGGTCGTATCTAGGTTTTTGAACACTCTGTATGTACTCAATTTAAAATATGGGGACGATATAGAAAAGTTTAAAAGTTCACACATTGGAGTAAAATTTGAAGTATTGTTAAACATGAGGATAAAAAAGAATGAATATCTTTATGACAATATTGTGGAAAAGGATTTTAAAAATATTTTATTTCCTATAAATATTATGCAATATGTTTATTTCGCACCGAAATATAGAATTTCCAACAACTTCATAACGCCTAACGGAAATTTCGCAACAATGTTCTCTTTCATTGGAATTTCCCTGTTTATTTCTACTCACCTTTTTAGATTTTTTACGAACGATTCGGGTTTGATTCAATTTCATGGATTTCTGGCATTTTATCCTATATTTAGTCTTATAACTTACTGTGTCACATTTGTATTGTGTTTCATTGTCTATAGTCGAAACTCCATAATTCACGTTTTCTTAGTGTTGAAGTTACAAGAAGCGCACAAAAAGATAAAATTTCAGAACAACAAATTGAAGAACATAAAAGTTTGGTATTGGATTGTATCTTACTGCCTCACTCCAATATACATGGGAATAATGATAGCTATCGTTTTAAAAACAGTAGCCATAGCTTTGATTGTAGATATAATATATACATATTCCTTGTCGTACTTAGATATATTTGTTGTTGATGGTATATTAATGATGCAAGTGCTGAATTGTGAGTTGGAAATGTGGGAGTCCGAGATGTGTAACTATTCTAGAATTTGTGTGGAATATCGCGAACTACGTGTTGTATACAACGAGACGCACTGGACTAATATACACCAAGCTTATTCAAGTATAATGCAAGCCTACAATATATATAAACAAATTTATCCGTTTCCAGTAAGACTGAGATATAAAAATTAAATGTGAAATTGTTAACCATTTATTGTGTATTTTATATTTTCGTCTGTGGATTACAGATATTTCTGGTGGTTCTTTATACATTCATTTATACCATGCTCTACGTGCAAATGTTCGTTGAATTTGGTAAACTGAAACTTTTGGGTGATTTTACAGTAAGTACCTATGAGTAATGAAGCCCGGATGGCGTAGATGGTATTTTTAGTATTTATATTTATTTAGATGTTTAAAGGATTTTAGGAAGAAATATTGGCCTGAATCGTGACCATTGCATGCTTAAAACTTATAGTAACATTCCTATTTCGTTTTGTAGATACCCGGTCTCTTCGCTAAAGCTGTGGTTCTGGTATGGCTCTTAAAGAACCTGATCTTGCTGCGTTTGATTAGTTCTCAGTACGTAAAGTTCTATGACCTCCTTAGGACAGCTGAAAGCAAATGCTGCGATGTTTTACATAGAGAAACTTCAGGTAAATCATTATTATGTTAATGTTTTTTCAGTTACTTATTTTGTAAAATTAGTATTCTCATTGTTTCTTTTTCATCATCATCATAATCATCATCTTCAGCCTGTATCAGTCCACTGCTGGACATAGGCCTCTCCCATGGCGTGCCACTCAGCTCGGTTTTCAGCCGTTCTCATCCAATTTCTGCCCGCTTTCTTACGAATATCATCGCCCCACCTGGTTTCAGGACGTCCTACACTACGTTTGAAATCATGACAATGTATAACCAAAAATTTTTAAGCGAATCTTGAAAGTTATCATTACCACTCTAATTATTTAAGTTAGGTGCCTATACATCTTTTAATAGAATAACATCAATAATATCAACTTTGTTATTTTTACCACAGAGAAAGCTAAACGAGCTTGCAAGACAATCCTTAGGATCAATTCTACAATCCAGAAGATGACTATATTCGGTTTCTTCCACGCAGACGGGCTGGCGATCAAAGTGTGGCGCGTGGTATCCAGATACACTGTCGTGCTGTTACAATTTTCATTTGAGAGAAAGTCACGCGCTTGACAAAAGAGGATTATTTTGACTAGCTGGCAATCGTAAATGAATTCGCTATTTTAAATTGATAGCATCTGATTACCTTTGTGATGCCGGGTTAAAATACTTAGCAAGGTCTAGTGATCAAAGTATGGCGCCTAATATCTAGCTAGATACATTGTTGTGCTGTTATAATTTGCTATTAAGAAATAATCAGGCACTTTGCGTAAACTAAAATTTATTGATTATAGAAATACAACTAGAAATAAAATATAAATAGTTTTACAACGAAACATGGTTTCATTGACATTATTATCCATTTATAAGTTAGTGGTCCAAAAAGGCGAATTGCAAAAGTACGATCGTGTAGGTGGCAACAGTTTTGGCCATTCGAAGAGGCAATGTGGCATCCACAGCGAAAACTCCACAAGCGTTGATCCTTCCGATGCGAGTGTCACTGACGCGAAGGAGATTCTTTGAGTATCTACAGATCCTATCTGAAATATAAAAATTGATCTAAAATTTATGCGCAAGCAAAGAATGTTTGCTGGGAATAAGGAATATATAAAAGAATTAGACACCTACCTAATTTGTTAATAAAAAAACAAGCCCGCAAAATAAAAACAACAGAAGTGACGAGTTTGGGACAAACAGACCCAAAATTTTGGAATATCGATAAAATTTTCGTGATTTTGTAGTGAGAGCTGATGCTCTACGTTTTGATCGTCATGTTTTAATCCCTTTTAATGTAAGATCTTGTAAAAAACAATGTATTTATTATAATAAAATTATAGTACAAAATACTTACTGGAACTTGTATTGATTTTATGTGTAGTTGCTTGTCTAGCCATCTCTAGGGTTCTATACAGGTTTTCTGCGCAGAAGCATACAACTGCATCCACGACCAAAGCTTTGCTTATCCACACACCAACGCCGAGAGCGTGACTTGCTATGACATGGTTATTTACCTGAATATAAAACAAATTCAGAACTTATGAGGAGATTTAATTATTGACCTTTAAATACTCCTCATAAGTTATGGGTAGGACTGTATACAAAATCAACAAGTACTCACCGATTGTGTCCGTATCCACAATAAAAGGATTTCAATAAAACAAAGTGTTTGCAAGAAAGTAGAACAGATATGGCACAGTATCTGCAAATCAAATAAAGAAAAGTTGAGAAGAGTCTTAGGCTCGTATTTATAAAGCGATGCAATATTAAGTATGGATTTGACAGATCATTTTGTACTGTAATGACATTTCTGATACGGACTCAAACTCGCTGTCACTCTTGAGAGCTGATTATAAATACGGGCCTAAATAATAAAGTGTCTAAAGCTTAAAAAAGTGGAATATTCCGAGATGAACGGCAACTACCAAACTGAGATGCGAGAATTTTTGTAAGTTTGGTACCTGGTATAAAAAATGACTTACCGTCAATCTAAAAACTTCATGTGCTAAACTGATAGCATCTAGAAAATGCTCAAATATCTTCACCAATTCGCCGATTATTTCTTCAACACATTCATCATCATTCATAAGGTTTGTCCATCGCTTCGTATGGTTTGCAAGAAAATTCAGAATATATCCAGCATATATCATATCAAGGTCAAAAATAAGAGTACTGCCTATTAAAATTCCTCTGTTCCATGACCATGTTGGGTCTAGTGACACTTTTGAGACTATCAGAATTAAATAAGTAAATGTCAATAATAGACATGGGATTAATAAAAACATCCTATTCTTGAATACATCGTTCCTGTCATACAAAGATCTATAAATTTCTTGGAGTGTGATAATTAGTTTCAAATTGTGATCCTTAAACCGATTCACTGAAATACTTAAAATAATATATTGGCATATATATTGGATATATATAACCATATACATGATAACCACTGTATTTGTTACAAATATAATTTTGAATTCATACAAAGTAATAAAGCACAATGTTGTATATGCCACGGAAGCAAGCGCACCAATAATCATGTATGATTTGGGATTAACTGTTATTCTGTCATGTTTTAAACAATACTTTTGCACAAAAAATATCAAGCATAGATAATGCACTGGTTTTAAAATACTACGAAAATCGGCATGACATATTTTTGTCAATAGTCTAGTGCTTGTCCCAATATTATTGTAATTTTGTTGTCTTTTAATATCTGTATCTTTAAAATCCACTTTAACATCTTCATTTTCTTCTTTAGCTTCTTCTATGTTCATTTTGATGGTATTATTTATTTTGTTCTTCACAATTTCTCATGACAATAATGTAAACGTAATTTGTAATTCCAGTTGAATATGAGTTGTATTGAACTATTTTAGATACGCTTTTAAGAATAACATAATAAAATCAATAACAGCACACATTCGATTCGTTTTTAAGTTATTGCTCGTTTCATATTTTTTTGACAAATATTAACTGTTTCTATAGTTGTCGCTGATCTCTATCGAAATTCTTTTCAAGAACTACCTTTTGCGCAGTCATTAATTTTCGTTGTTGAAAAAATTATTATGAATATACAAAAATATAATTAAGTTAATGTATGGAAAGTTCTTTTATGGTGATTGACGTTTATATCAGCAACACTCAATGACCACTACTTTGGTAATTGACAACTGGTCGATATTAATTTGATTAACCAAAGAACATATTAATTTTATCATATTGACCTTAGTATTGAATTTCTAAAAAAGAGTTTAAAATAAAAACGCCTTTTTGAATTTTCTTATAACATTGCGATCACGTTTAATTCAAAGGCCTTTTTCTGTTTAAACACATTGATATTTAGGGACTAGTTATTATTATATTACACAGCCTCTGATTCAGCTTTTTCAATTGCCTTTCTTTGTTCTTTTTCCTTCTTCGTCATTAGGTCCTCGTGTATTTCTTCAATATTCCTCATCTTTGTTTCTGGAAATAATAATGAAATAGTGATAATTAATTTTATTCGGCATCATAGCTTCCATGGAATACTTACTGAATGTCATTGAATACTTAAAAAAAGAAGCATCTTAAGAACACGCACACTGGCAATATGCCTTACTTTTGGAATTAGATACATTTTTTTGTAAGTCCTGCCACAGAGTATACAGGGTGTTAATTTAATTGCGTGCCATAGCTTAGGGGGTGTTTCAGTAACGTTAAAGGAGCCAATAAAAAATATTTAAAAAAATCCAACTTAAAATCCAAAAATTCAACTCTTATGGCACACAATGAAATTAACACCCTGTATAAATAATAGTAGGTACTCCGTAGTCCTGCTTCTTTAAAGCTGGGTTTTTGTTACAATAAAATTGTGTGCATGTTTTTTGTGCTATGCTGGAATAAAGGAGTCTCATCCCTTTTTGTCATTTAAGTAAAAAATTGGCAAACATCCTTAACTTATAATGACTTCACTAATTTTTGGATCTAATAACAACGTTAGCCATATGCACCTAGAGCGATGAGCAAATTTTCACTCAATGGGTCCCTCCTGACGGACAACGTCGACGGAGTGGACCTCGGAAAAGGTGGCGAGTTGACCTGGATGCATATTGCGAGAATTGGTGGGAGGTTGCCAAAGATCGTGAGAGTTGGTAGAAGGATGGGGAGGCCTTTGCCCAGCAGTGGGACAATATAGACTAATAGTAATAGTAATAACAACGATTTATGTAAGAATTTCAGGTGCGCAAATTTACAACTATACTCCATTTGATCTTCTAGGGTTTTGCCGGGAATTATTTATAAAATGCACTTTACCTGGAACCACCAGGATGGTATAAATAGCAGCAGTAATGCAAATGAACCCGAAGAAGTAGAAAGAGACGTATTCTCCTATCTTGACGGATATTTGCTTGAAGAAAAGGGTCTGGATGAATGCGAACAGAGACGCCAGGGACATGGATACCGCCATCACTGTGCCACGATACTGAAAATGAAAATGATAATTGTTTGGTACATTATCCCGGTTAACTTCAATTTTCGTAAAACGTCGCGCTCGCTTCGCTCGCGTAAAGTATTGGTAAGATTGTCGTCAAAAGTTTAACGCTGGCTTCGCTAGCATATCGTATTGATTTAGTTCTCGTAAAATGTCACGCTCGCTTTAGCCGTGAAATCTCGCGCTTGCTACGTTCTCTAAAAAATGACTCTTAAAGGCCCACCTTGAAAGAGAACATTTTACGAAAACTAAATCAATACGATATGCTAGCGAAGGCATTTCGTATTGATTAAGTTTTCGTAAAATGTCACGCTCGCTTTAGCCGTGAAATCTCGAGCTTGCTACGTTCTCCAAAAAATGACTCTTAAAGGCCCACCTTGAAAGAAAACATTTCTCCACACATGAGGACAGACACTGGCTGCAGACCGCTAGAGTCGCAGAAGATGCAGACACACAGCGTCACCACGGGGATCCAAGCTGGTACTACCACGTAGGAGCGGGCCACGAACCAGGAAGCCAGCACACACATACTCAAGCCGGAGATGAATGACGTCACTATCAGAAGCGGCTGCAAGGAGGTAAAGGTTTTATTGTTTCGAAATACTTTCATAGTTATGATGATAAGAGTAATTTTACTAAGTGCCAGATAATGCATTATTTGGATGATGTGTCCATATTTATTATGATTCATTTCCTTGGTTGGACTCCTATAATCGAATGGGTTGTCGAACCGAACGACCCGATGAACCTTGAGTGTCTTAGTTCATAAACCGCATAAGACCTCTCTGGTGTAGGTAATTTGTTTTATGACTGTTATGATAAGATAATACATTTTCCTGAAAAAAAAAAAACTACGCAATATAAAAAAAAATGAAGCTAATGGAGCATCCAATAAACCTCTCACCTTCCTCCCAGCCTTCTCCACAATACTAGAAGCTAGAACACTCCCACCTAGTTGCACACTCCCAAGCATCATGGCCTGCTGGTTGGGAGTGAGGACTAGACTGGTGCCTTGTTGAGCATTCTCGAAGATGTCCCCAGCGAAGTTCAGGACTGGTATGGCCCCGCATACTTCGCGAGCCAGGGTTACAAAGATGGCGATTCTGAACGCTCGGAAGAGGATCTTGTCTTTTACTGAAAACAAGAAAAGGGCATTTTGTAAAAACTCTCTTTTTTGTACGCTTCATTTTTTGTTATCTCCAACAGAACAAAGATCGTTGATAGAAGCGGAATTTTAGAGGAAGAACGTCTGGTCGACCCTTTTCGCACTTACTAGTGGGATTATTCAGTCGCATTTATTTACATGCAAGCCTGTGTGGTCAAGGAAACTGGTCGATCCGTTAACATTACCACCCTTTGTTAGGTACGTACATGTACATGTTCCAAATATGTATTGAAGGGAACATTTGGTTGCTATAACTATAACACTTTATATTAATATTATCGTTTACAAAATATTGACATTATTTTACGAGACTGAGATTTCATTCATATCTCTACTTTATCAATAAAATTTTATGCTGGGCTTAAATATGTATGTAGCGAATTATTCTATTTACATAAAACTAGTGGTTTCTAAGTGGAAAAGTTGATAATCATTATCTTTTATAACAGTAGTGAAAAACTAATATTTGACATAAAATATATTTATACTCGTAGGTCTCTGCACTTCTGTTAAGTAACGTTTCCTGTTTCAAATACTTTGTGTAATTAATAAAATACGTCACACTGTCTGTCACACAGCTTATTGTAAATCTAATATGGAAATGTGATCTGAGCATGTTCATCTGGATGTTTGAGAAACCCAGTAAACTTTCTGACTGTATCTTCTATAATAGTTAGGTCTTTCATTTACAGCCATGTACTGCCTCCGTGGTCTAGTGGTCTGAGCCATGGGCTTACGATCCGGAGGTCCTGGGTTCGATTCCCAGGTGGAGGGAACACGAAGTTGATATTTGCCAATTTATCACTTTAAGAGGTTTTTCCCAGTTTGGTTAGGACATTGCAGGCTTAATCACCTGATTGTCCGAAAAGAAAAAGGATTCCGTGCTTCGGAGGGCACGTTAAGCCGTCGGTCCCGATAGCTGTCTTTGATAGTGGTCATTACGCAAAAACCATGTCAGAGGCCTAAAGCTGTGCTACTAGGCGGTTTGAAAACTTTGACACCAGGGTTTATCGGGTCGTTGTTCGACTCGAAAATCCACTCGCTAAGAAGAAGAAGCCATAAAGAGGATCAGCTGGTGAAAGAGCATGATTATTTATCATTCCCAGCTGCAAGTGTTGAACTGACTGCTGACAGGGATGAGTGGAAGAAGAAAACGTACTGCGCCGACCCCAAAATAAATGGGATGAGGGCAAGAGAATGATGATGATGAGATCGGATGTATTTTATCAACTAGGAAACCAACACATATAAAGATATGTTGCATCTTACGCGAAATGACGATACAAATACCTGTTAACGAAATGCCATCAATCTTTGTGATGATTGCAATACTGATCAATTGAACGCCGACCTTGTGTTATGAACTCATCACTCTTATTGGCTAAATCAGACCTCACTATATAATTCTCAATATTTACTATCATGCTACTTTATTTAGCATTTATTATTATCTCGATATAAATATAGTAGTCCCTTTGTAATTAAATTGACAATTAAATCTTGTCTGACCTAAATCAGTAATAGAATAGGCATCTTGTACAGTGTTGGAAAAGTCCTTGAAACTTTAGTCTAGTGTTTAAGACCTACTCATAATCTTTGATCCTAATGCATTTGAAGAACATATCAATTTATTTAATGCAAATTTGATGATTCTCTGAAACTCGATTATTTATGAGCAATTAACTCTAAGTGTATCATCATCATCATTTAACCATTAAGCAGACGACCTCCTGCGAACACTTGTCTCAAACAAACCTATTAGTTAATCGAAATTCTACACCTCAACCATCGCCCTAGTTTTTACGTCAAAGTAGGTTAGTTACTTGATTATACCTATATACATCTTCATATTTTCTTCCTTCATCTAATCGAGTGGGTTTACGAGTTTACGAATGACCCGATGAACCCTTGTTTTAGAGTTTTTAAACCGCCTAATACCACAGCTAATAGGCCTCTGACATTTTGTGTAACGACCACTATCAAAGACAGCGACTGGGACCGCGACGGCTTTACGTGACCTCCGAAGCACAGAATCTTTTTTTTTCCAGACAATCAGTATTCAGCCTGCATTTAATAAAAATCACATACTAAAGTTAAAAATTGAAAAATATCAACTTTGTGTTTCCCGTGGGTATCTAATCGAACCTGTCTCAGCAGTCAATGACTCAGACCACACATGAAAAATACATCGGAAGGTACTTGGTAAAAATTGGAACCATCACGCCTTGCACAGGAAGCAGCGGCCATAATCCACTACTACACCATCAGGATTGTTTCATTAGGATGAAATTAATGCAATGCTTACCAATAGCTTTAGCTGCGAAGTTACTGCTGTCTGCGTCAGCCTTCTTTTCCTTCAATATCTGATTCAGTTCTTTTTTAATGGAGCTGTCTTGCTCGTTCTTGCAGCGAAGCCAAGCTAAAACTCTTGCGGCTTCCTAGAAAAAAATTGGCGCCTATTTTAAACTTTGCACTGAAGAGATATGGAGAGAGCTTATCAGTACAATCTTTCAAAGATTTCTCATTCACCAAAGAAATTTTAAGGGCTTGTTTCTAAATAATGGTCTACCATGAAACTAATCAATATTATCTGTGGAATAATAGGTCAAAGTATGAACAGAACAGGCAGCCCAAACTCTGAAACCCGTTTTACTAGAATTAGGCTGACTGTTATTCTTCTCGCTATCAGTCTCTCTATGTAAAGGTCACCATTATAATCATCTGTATCATCGATCTCATGTACCTCATAAGTTCTGTCTCAGTGTTAGCATCTTTTTTTTTACCTAACAGCCCTTTACTTTGCTTTTACTATGACCGGGCACACATCTTTAGCATATCCTACCTCAGTCTTCCTATGTTTCACCAGATAGGACGGCGACTCCGGCATCATCATGAAGATGATCAGATGTAAGGCCGGTATAGACAGGCCATAATATTATACAGCGACATCTATGGACAACTATAAGCGTCGTACATCTAATTGTTTAGCATTTCTACCTCAGTCTTTCCATGTTTGACCAGATAGGACGGCGACTCCGGCATCATCATAAAGATCATCAGATGGAAGGCTGGTATGGACAGGCAGACCCACAGGATGGTTCTGTAGCTCAACATGTCCCCGATGATGTAGGAGAACAGGTTTCCGGAGACGTGGAAGAGAATCACCTGCAAATAATGATGGTTAGGTCCTTAGGTCTTCTTCTTCTCAATAGTAAAGATCTCCAAATAGAATAGGCGTGGCCATATAGCAAGTAAGAACTGCTATCCCGATAGCAAACTTAGTGATTATCATCTTCTTGCTTGCTTCCATCGGCATCGGGTAATACCATCTTTCCGACTTCGACAACAAAATATTGTAAGAGACCAGCTTCCCGCAAACTGATAGGATTTTCTGTGTCCAAGTGGTCCAATTTAATCGACTGAGCAACTCCTTTCAGTTTGCGGAAAGCTGTCTCTACCCTGTTGAGATGAAACTTACAAATGAGCCCAAAAACCCTCTGATGCTGTCCTCGCTGATTTCTTTGGTGTAAAGGGGGCAAGTGACATAAGCGCCACCCATTAGGATCCCGATGAAACATCTGGCTAAGATCAGAGCCCAGGTTTGAAGAGATGACAACTTTATCACCCAAGCTGTCTGAAAGAAATATTTATTATTATGGCACACTCTCTGTGTTCAATATTCTATGCATTTTTTACCACTTCTCTAATACACAAAGCAGAGAGATGGTCATTTTTTTTTTTTAGGTTCAGGCAAAAGCTTTTGTATCTTCTTCTTGTGCCATTATAGGTTTCATCTTTTCATAATTTTCCTTGAAATTGTAACTTTTCGTCTCGACAGGTATCATTAGTTAATCACATGCTTGGTATCTCATTCTTTATATTTAGGAAACTGTAAATTTGTTTAATTCAATTATTGTCCAGAACAGTTCTTCTCCACTACTCACAACAGCAATAGCAGACATGAAGAGGAGTGCTTTCTTCCTTCCAATCCAGTCGCTCAGGAAAGCCATCAACAAATCTGCTGGAATGCATATCAAATACGCCACTGATGCTATGGCGGAGATCTGGAAAAGTCAAAAATTTATTGTTTCATCTTTTTTGAGGATTCTAGCCAATTTTCGAACTCATTGCACAGGTTGTCAACCTAAATTACATGCCCGGGAGTAGTAATAATAATAAACCCCCCAAGGGATCACCTTGTCGTGGTGGGGGGGCTTACGGGAAGCAAAGTACAGTGTATTAAGCTCAGACCAGCATAGATTTTTATTTTTATTTTTTATATTAATTGTTTTGTGAATTTTAGATTTAAAATAAAGGTAATTAACAGTTTCTTTCTGAAATAGGTACTTCGTTATGATTTGTCCTTTATTTTCATATTTTAATGAGAGTGTTGAATTAATCTAAAATTAGTTAAGTAACGTGTTTGGCCGAATCGACACCACTATTATTTAATCATAATGACTTTTATTCACGTGGGTTAAATGTTTGTTTGGATTTAAAACCTATTACTTTAACATATTTTTAATGGTATCAGGTGCTGCTGCCATCGTTACTGTAAAATAATAATTACTATCACTTGTTGGGAGTATCTACTTTGATGACTCATCATCTTCCTAGCCTTTTTCCCGTATTTCACGGGGTCGGCTACCTAATCTAGGGGATTGAACGAGGATACTGGTCTTTACACAGAGCGACTGCCATCTGACCTCCGCAACCCAGAAGGGAAACCAGACCCAATCCTAGATTAGGTTACACACAACCTTTGAATTTCTTTGTAGGTGTGTGCAGGTTTCCTCACGATGTTTTCCTTCATCGTAAAAGCGCCGAATAAACGTACATATGAAATTCGAAAACCGAAAAACACAGAAGGCCGCAGCCCTATCCTCTACACCATCGGGGCTTCTATCTACTTTGATAACTACCTATTTTAATTAAAACCTAATCAATTAAATCAAACCCAACTGCCTCTGAGGTCTAGTGAACCACATGGAACTAAAATAGCACTGAGAGCAAAAATCCTCAAATATGTCTTACCTCAATATCAGTCAATTTCTCTCCTCTGGGCGACGCATCTGACTGCAGGAGTAGCGTCATGGGTGACATCCATCCTATGGCTGATCCATAAGCAAATACTGGAAGATTTACTGAAACAAGCCACAAAGGAAATGATATAAGGCTTTTTAAAATTAAGTGCAAATATTTTAAGGGTGAGTTTCTATTATGATACTGAACAACTTTCCCCAAGGAACATAGGTCGAAATATGAAAAAATAATTTGGCCCTCCCATAAAAATTTACTCGAGCCGCTGACACCACTTGTACGGCAGGGCCAAATTTTTTTTCGTATTTCGACCTATGTTCCACCCTATGTTGATAGAAATCCACCCTTAAAATATTTGCACTTAATTTAAAAAGGCCGCTTATATTATTAAACATACATACATACATACATATAATCACGCCTTTATCCCTAATGGGGTAGGCAGAGCGTAAACAACCTAAACATAGGTCGTTCCGCCACGTCTGACAAATTTTGAGGGTTATTCCAGATGGTGTATATTGCTATAGTGACAGGTTGTCAGCCCATCGCCTAAATTACAATACTGAAACCCTCGAATCCCTTAGCTGACTTTTACAGCATGCCCGGGAGGATATGCAGCTGGCACATTCTATGTTTTTCTCTCACTCCCAGTCCAGCATGGAAGAAATTATTAAACATAGTAAAAAAACACAGTAAAAAAAAAAAAACTTACTTAATATCGCACAAATAATCTGATTAATGTAGCTTCCTTCACCGAAGAAGAAATAATACTTCTTCATTTTTAAAAATTTCTATTAGGAACTTAAACAAGAATAAAAAACTTCACAGAGAAAATTGATTTAAATTACATTGCAATTTTCTCTTTTCCCAATATTTTTGATCTACGCCATACTTTTTTTAATTTTCTTATATCTATCTGAGCCAGAACTGTACCACCGAACGCTTAACGAGAGACTGGCTTACTTCGCGACATTAATAACAACATGTACAAATTGATGCTCTGTATATTAATAATAACGGGGAAATTATTATCAGCTTACTTTATTACTACATAAAATCACGCCTTTATCCCTTACGAGTTGACAGAGCGTAAAACGCTTAATAAAAGGGAATTTGGCTACTAAACAAATATTGAGAGCAATTTTGAATTGAAAGTATCAATAGTAACAGATTGTCACGCCTAAATTACTTTGCTTACTTCTATCTACACATAGCATACCTGGGAAGAGAAGCAGCTGTCATATTCTATAATTTTCTATCGCGCCTAGTCCAGCATGAAAAATACTTAGTCAAAGAGAGCCTTTGTAAATTACTCCTGCTTATATAGGTATAGGTAAAGAAGTAGTTATAGCAATCTGGTTTTTTTTGCATACATACATATATACATATAATCACGCCTTTATCCCTAATGGGGTAGGCAGAGCGTAAACGACCTAAACAAAGGTCGCTCCGCCACGTCCGACAAGTTTTGAGGGTTATTCCAGATTGATCTGTATATTGCTATAGTGACAGGTTGTCAGCCCATCGCCTACATTACAATACTGAAACCCTCGAATCCCTTAGCTGATTTTTACAGCATGCCCGGGAGGAGATGCAGCTGGCACATTCTATGTTTTTCTATCACTCCCAGTCCAGCATGGAAGTGCTCTTTTTGGTATGAAAAAAATATCTTGATTCATTAAATGTACATTACCACTACCAGAAAAGTGTATCTTATGATGATGTTGTTAGTTCAACGCTTATAAGATAACTATCGAATATATACGGGGTGTAAGGGACAGCGTCCCGCAAACTTATAGGGGTTGCTCAGTCAACGAAACTGAACAACTATCACCAGGATTTTTTTTCAGGAAATGAAAAAAAAATATTTGCATTTTTATACAAAATGACCAGCTCGATCGGACAATTTGTATGCAAAATCATTTTTTTTAATATCATTTCCTGAAAAAAAAACCTGGTGATAGTTGTTCAGTATCGTTGACTGAGAAACCCCTATCAGTTTGTGGGACCCTGTCCCTTACACCCAGTATATATCGATTGCTCCTATGGTGCCGGGTTAAAATAGCATCACACCATAACTTCCTGCGGGTGTCGTAAAAGGCGACTAAGGGATAAATCCAGGGAATGGGCAGCAGCGTTCCCTGTGAATGGAAAACTTGTACTGCGCTCACCAACCCGCCTGCCAAGCTTGGTGAGTATGGCATATACCCCCAATTTTGGGGAGGCCCATGTCCAGCAGTGGACTGTTGTGGCTGATGATGATGATCGAATAAGTAAATAATAAAGGTGTGAATGTAAATTAAAAATATCAAAGAAACCCAAAAATGTCGCACAAGTGAATCCAAATCAGCGACCTCGTTTTTGTAAATATAGATAATTTTGTCACTGAGTTGGCTGAATGCATAAGCAATACAAAATACAATACAATACAATATAATAGTATTGCCGAAGAGTTTGAAACTCACAGATTATTTTCGAATGATAGAAAAACTCTTTGAAAAATCTCAAGAAGAGTATCCTTGATATTCTGATTGTCAAAATATTTTCGGTCACAAATCTGTCATTTTGGTTACAGTGAAAATTTCAATAATAAAAAATGAGTAAAATTCTAAGTATCCACTCTTTAGATATCTAAATATAATCAGGTGTGTTCTTCTTCTTCTTCTGTCGTATGGGTATCAAGTCGATCGACCCGATGTACCCTGGTGTCAGAGTTTTTAAACCGCCTAATAGCACAGCAAAGAGGCCTTTGTAACGACCACTATCAATGACAGCGACCGGGACCGACGGCTTAACGTGCCCTCCGAAGCACGAAATCCTTTTTTTTCTCGGACAATCAGGTGATTCAGCCTGCAATGTCCTAACCAAAGTGGGGAAAATCTCACAAAGTGATAAATTAACAAATATCAACTTTGTGTTCCCCCCCCTGGGAATCGAAAATCGACCTCCCATACAAACGGCTCCGTCAGCTGACTGACTTCACTATGAAAGACCAAAATTTTGTTTTTCGTCTGACGGTCTATGTTCCAAAAAAGGGTATTAGAAAATAATGTTTTCTGTTTCAGCTATGACGACTTCAGACGTATTCAACGTGATATGGCTTGGAAGTATATTATTTCATATGTGTGTGTAACTTGTAAGTACCTAAGATGACCTTTGACCTTTGACTTTTATAAGCACGAAGGCAGTAAGGAAGAACTTAGAAACTTTTCATTTGGTTTAGAATGGAATTTAGTCTGGACCCGTTCACATCACGACTTAACTCTCCATAAATGTATGCCCCTAGTGAAAATTCCGGTAATTGGACTAACAGAGGGGTTTGAACTAACAGAATATACCATACTGCCGTCACTTTCTGTTTCTGATAATTTACTCAAAATGATAGGGGTGGATTTATTTAAGTCAGTAAGCCAACTAAAGGTTAAGATTATTTAGGGGACGCAACGCACTTGGCAAGCTAGGTAGATCTGGCAAATACCCATCCTACCCATCATTTGAAACAGATCCGTTTTCTGCTAGTCTCTTAGTAAAATAATATTAAGGAAGACTACAATACGTTGCACGAATGTGTACTAATTTAAATTAAAAAAAATTAAAACATTTTTGAATGAGTAATAATTTTTCAGTGGCAATTCTTTTCTTTAATGACGCACTTCGCCTGAGAACGCTTCGGGAGTTCAACGCAAAGTTTCGCGGCCTAGTGGACGAGCTGAGTTGCTACTTCGAACCCGTCGGCTTTCCTATCGAGCTTATCGCTAGATTCTGTAAGTTATACTTTTTTCTACATACATACATAAATAAATAAAAAAAAACTTTATTGAGCAGGTCCATTACATACATAAAATCACGCCTTTATCCCTAATTTGGTAAGCACAGCGAAAATGACCAAAACGAATGCTATTCCGCCACGTCTGACAAGTATTGAGGATTATTCCCGATGATTATGTATGTATGATTGCTTAATTTGTATTTTGTAATTCATGGCTGACAAATGTCCAAAAGGACATGAAAATACTAGGCCTTTCTGAAGACGATGCTTACCAGCGGACAAATTGGCTCCTCAAGATCAGGAAAGCCGACCCCGCGTAACGGGATAAGGCGAGGATGATGATGAAGAAGAAAGTGATCTATTTATTCGCTATCTTATTCTTATGTCAAATTTAAGAAAGTGACAGCGCTATCTTAAATTAAGTTAAGGAATATTGCCACCAGAATCGAAAGCAATGAACGTCGATCATATACCTATATGATCTTTAATGTACAAAATGTAACATTTCAAAAATCGCCATAAGTTGACCTTCAATAAACATATTGATACGGCATGAGAACATACGGGGTTGGATTAATACGGGTTTGATTAATACGTAACATAAATTTAGTTGAGATAAAAATATTAAAGTTCAAATTCAAGGTCAAATTATTTACTTCTTCAAGTTCAATGTCATTTTTCATTTTTAGCTTCAGATACAAAGGAGACATATTGTGAGCGGTGTAACCTGAGACACGTGAGACTAGAAAATAACCCTTTCAGACATAATGGTATGTATTCACATACCATTATAACATGTCTTAAGCCTGTGAATACGGATAATTTAGAACAGAAACATGTTACTTTTGTTATCTATATATTTCACCTCAGAATGTCCCGCATACGTTGTATATTTCAGTTTTAGGCCAATATAGCACCCATTTACTGGTCTGAAAGGGTTAAAAATCTTAAGATTTATAAACTACATGTTGGTACTTAATTTTTTTTTGTTGTTTTAAAAATTCTAGATACCTATTTTATTTTGAAATGCTTTTCTTTTTGTTCAAAGGTACTTTCAAGAGACAAGCAGAAAACAGTGTATTTCGCAGCGATATTAACCCTGAATGACGCCGCCATTTCAATCTCCAAAGATCTCTACGCAAGCTTCATCAAGCGACATAAGATCATCATTTCCGCTTGAAATTTCAGAAATTTACAAAACACCAATAATGTTGAAGATATTTTTTATTTTCACCAACTTTTTGTTAGGTTTAAGCGAGCTCTTAGAAGCTTTGTCATGTGAGCTGTTTAGTTAAAAGTACTGCAGTATGTCTCAGTTTCTTAAATGACACCAACTTGTATAATTCTCCTCCATGCAATATAACAGTTTAAAATATTGTACGTTTTTTTTAAAATCTGTCGTGTCTTGTCCTGATTTCAAGTCTGTGACTTACATTGAAAGAAAAGATAGCACTTAAACAGAACAGCAAGTGCAGAATAAATTCTGTTTTTAATGTTTTTTTATATTTGTTATTTTATTAAAATGCCACTTTTTGAAACTTTGTATTCTGTTCCAACAGTATATTTCAACGATGAAAACAAATGAAACCAAACACTAAATTCATCGTGAAATAAAATAAAAAAATAGTTTCCGGTATGAATTCGCATACATCTTCATTGTCTCAATCTCATTCACCATTAGCTTAAATAAAATAAGTGAAATCAGAGCAAACTCGACGCAAATAAGAACATGGTTTTCAAATCAAACATGGCTGTTTTTGATTTAAAAAAAGTAATTATATTTAGATCTAGATTAAAAGTTGATAAAGAGGTATGCAAGTTGTAGTAATATGGGCAGTTCTCACAATATTACTCGTGTTTTTTGACTAGAAGGAGATGACTTACTTTATTTAAAATAATGCTTAGCATATTTGTAGAAATCTTATTTTTACTAGATTTATGTCAAAATTAAAAAAAAAAAAAATTTTGTGTGACCTTGACCTTGACCTATTCCAGTAATTTTATTGTAAATGTTAAAATTCTTAAATAAAATTTAAAATATGATTACTTATGAGTTCTTTTTTTATTCTTTGAGGTAAAGCTTGAAACATTGTTTCAAAATATAGCAGTTTTACGAGGTAAAAAAAAAAAAGTCTAAACTTAATGCTCAGAATATTAGAGCGACGCGGCTTTCCGTTCCGTTCTCAAAATCGAGTGTCTTTAAAATTTGATACCTATCGATAAAAATGGGTCTAATAAAATAAAAAGATTTTTATTATTTACGTACAATTTTATTACAATAGGGTCAGATTATGTCTAGAAGGGTTCTAACAAAACATTTCATCCTATGGTAGAATCTGTTTTTAAGCTGCAGTGAGGAAAAAAAAAATACATATTCAGTCCAGATAAATATTTCCGATTGCTTAATTATGTTATGTAGTTTCCAGTTTTTTTTTTATACAGGATGTTAATGTAATTGCGTGTCATAGCTTAGGAAGTGATCTAGATTATTCTAGTAACAATAAAGGATTACATAAGAATATTTAAAAATATCCCCCTAAAAATAGGCTTTCCCATACGAAATTACTACTTCGATTAGATATTTTTTATATGGTATCCAAATTGTTTTTTTTGAGTGTTTTTTATAACGCCTCCTGAGCTATGGCACCCAATAACATGAACACGAGTTTGCTCTAGGATATGAATGGAATAATTTATTTAATATATAGTAACTAGATGACGAAATTCTAAAGCAACCGCATTTTATACCTATATTTTTCGCACATTTTACTCATTTTATTACGAACATAAATAAATTCATGACAAGTCAATAATAAATAAACTCAAAACTCAAAGTTAGTAAGGGTCAAATAGGTACTTAAAATAAGTCTTTCAAATAAATGCATTCAAACCAATAAAAAGTTATTTTAATGATTTTAGAAATTATAATTCACTAAATTATTTACAAAATCTCTTAAAACTATTAATAAATAGAACAATAAATAAACAGTCAAAAAACTTAGTTATATTACGCTAAAATCACGTAAGTCTTAATATTATTTATAAATATAAATTAGTAAAGTGTCAGCCATTTTGCTTTTGCGCGCCATTTCGGTCGCCATTTTGAAAATTTGTTTGTACTGATTTTTTCGTTACAAAAGTTCTTAGATAATATTGGAAGACAAAGTTTACTGATATTGTCTAGTAATAATAAATTAGTAATATAAATTATTATTATACATTTCCTATAAGAGGGTTGGCACTTATTTTAATGGGGTCTACCCAGTACGATATGGAATGAAGCGAAATTATATCGATATGACTGGTTATCTATCATTATATCGATGTTTCGATATTTTTCTCGATCTTTTATCGATAAAGGTAGTTCTTGGGCTCTTCGGCGATTGGTTCCGTGCATGTTCCCAGGTATTTGAGTTGGACGAGACTCCTGGAAATAAAGTCACTATAAATAAAAGGAATTTAGATTTTATGTCATAAAGCACAGATAAATAGGCCTCTGACATTGTTTGTGTAACGACCACTATCAAAGTCAGTGACAAGGACCGACGGTTTAGCTTGCCCTCCGAAGCACGAATTCCTTTTCGGCGAATCATGTGAAAATCTCACAAAGTGATAAATTAACAAACATCAACTTTTTGTTCCCCCCCTGGGAATCAAACCCAGGACTTCGGATCGAGAGCCCATGGTTCAGACCACTAGACCACAGAGGCAGTCAGTCATCGATGTATAAAACACCAGTGCCAAATGAGTTCCCTAGATTATCGATTCTCTTTCAGTCGCCTCTGGTCTAAACTTGATTCAAGCAAGCAAGAATCAAGGGTAAACCAATCTCAAAAAAAAACTCAAATGAACATACCTAGACCGGCAGTTCTCCATCTCCAAGAAGCACTTGTTGGAGTAAGTCTTGTCATCAGTTCCGCACACCGGATCATATTCTGGGGGACACACTCGCGCGCACCCGGAGTATTGGAAGCGAGAGAGGCAGCGCTTGAGGGGAACGACGAATACGTGTTTCCTGTAAGAGAGAAAGAGAGAGATGTAGGTTTCTGATCTCTGGTGGTAGAATGATTGGAGACAAAATAAATAGGTGTAATCAAGCTAAGTAAATTATAGACTGCCAGAAAGGATTCGCTAAGTTATAGATACCAGCGCATCGTAAGATACTGCCAGTAATATCTCAGGTAGCTTATCGACATTGTTTTGGCGATAGGGACAGATTCTAAACTTCCCTTGATGTGGTTAACCTGCAGATATCCAGGCTATTGAATCATGCATACAAGTTCTCAGAGCCGCAGTTGAAAGTTGGTGTGTAGGGGCAATCTTCATGCCAAAGGGAATTCTTTTGAAATGAATAAATAAAAGGGAAGAAACTCATCAGCCATTATCTTATTTTCATGATAAATTTGTATCAAAGCGGTTGTCTGAGACACAGATGAAGAAAGCGTATCGGGGCATTCTTTATACCAAAGGGCATCCTTCCAAAATGAAGTATACCAACTCACCCGCAATTCTCCTCTTCATGATCCGTATGTGAGCTTCGTCGCCGAACCTGCGGCCAGCACGTGGTAGCAGTCTCCGCGTCCCATTGCCTCACGACTAGGGCAGTCGTGCGGCAATGGGACGCGGAGACTGCTACCACGTGCTGGCCGCAGGTTAGGCGACGAAGCTCACATTCGGATCTGAAGGGAGAATGAGAATTATTACAATATTTCAGAGTTGATTTCAGAAGATTGTAAAAGTTTCTCACATCAATTGAAATATTTATTTTAAGTAACCACATCAGTAACTGATACAGGTGATAAGTAAATTTTTGAATTAGGGAATATTGTTTAAGGTAGGTTAGTAAATAAAATAATGTATGGATTTAATCTAAAAATGATACTTTAATCAAACTATAAGTTCTAATCCGCGTTGATTTTAAAAGACACGCCAGAACCAACTTACTTGTAAACATTGCCGTCAGATCCACAGACTGGTTGCTCGACGGCGTTGTCGCAGTTGTCTGGACAGTCGCTCTCGATTCGTGGTAGGAGGGTGCAGTTGCCAAAGTGGGCCAGTTGCACGCCTTTACTGTGGGAAAAGAAAAACACAATTTTATTTGAAATCCACTGGATTAAGAATTGTCTGTGTTCCTCCAGAGGCAGAACAATTGGGCCTCGTAACTAGTCAGAGTCAGCTCTAGTTGAAAGAATTTTATGAAGCACTTGTTTGAAAAATGGTTTCCTGTCAAATATTTGAATAGAAAATTAACAAAAGTTAGAGATAGAAGCTAAAAGCAGTGGTAATAACAAGATTTTGTAACTTACAGGCAAGTAGCGACCTTCAGATGGCAAGGGTTGGTGTAGACATTGGCGTCGGTTCCACAGACAGGGTCGTTTTCGGTGGGACATTTTACTTTCAAGCACTTGTTCATCTTGGAGCGGCATTTCTCCATATCCACCTTCTTGACGATCTTCCTGTTCGTCGCTCTGAAATTATAACTTTTTGTTGTAAAAGCCGTCGTTAGTATCGATCGATTTTTTTAATTGTTACAGGAAAATATGTGGCACGGTACAAGCTTGGCTTCTGCTCAGTGCACTCTGTACCTACTTGTTCAAGTATTATGATTAATACCTTCACAAAATATACATCAGCAAAAGCGGGACAATTTTTTTTTATCATCACAGAGTTACATACAAAAAGAACAACCTGGATCAAAACAGGAATTCTTTGTTGCAAACAGTGTATATTCACATAATAAACTATTAGTGTGGTCGGATTGTCCACATTCAAACTTGATAATTAAGCTGAAGAATCCAAAAGTCATCTTACCCGCAGTTAAGCATCTTCATCTCGCACTCGTTTCGGTAGATGTTCTCATCAGATCCACACACCAGTTTCTCCTTCTGGTCTGAACAGTCTGTCGGGCAGGATTCCCCACCTGATGTCCTCTCTTGCGATACGCAGAAAGCCATTGGCACTTCGAAAACGTGTTTTCTGAAAGCAAATTGTCAAATTTTAATATCTCTATGATTTACAGACATATATTGACACAATATTATGGGCAATACAGTCATGCCTATAATTAGAACTTGAGTTCCGTGAATAATTAGTACCACCCTGTACTTTTAAGATTGTCGCCTGAGTAACATCTCTTAGCTCTTCCTGCTAGCCAGGTATCGTATAAGATTATTTTACAATAACGAATGAAAAACTGTCGGATGATTAGCAAAGCAGATTGATGGTGTTTTGCTATGGAAAAAGTGTGTTAGGTACTGCTCATCAACATAATCTGGGGGCACTCTTAGTTCAGAATGATGCAAGCAGAACCGTATTACTCTTCTCGGGTGCTATTTTAGTGTATTTTGGTACTTCTATATCTTGTAGCTTTGAAGTACAGTAGGTACCTAAAATTGCTTTAAACCAAACTCACCCGCAGTTAGTAGCCTTCATCCTGCAAGCATTGGCGTACAGCTTGCCATCAGATCCACAGGTGGGACGAGCGACTCGCCAGCAGGATTCACGGCAGTGACGCGTCGTCTGGCAGTGCTTCTTACTGGTTCTGACCACACCTTGGCTGGAAAAGACATATTTTAGACCATGATCATTGTTTGCTCATGACACGTTTTTTTTTATTGTTATCAGTGCGGTTTGTTTTCTTCTTTCATTCCAGAGTCACCTACAAGCAGGATAGGTATTTAACTGGAGTTAGAGCTGCACTGTGATCTTCCTGAACAGACACTGTGACAAGTATTACAGGATACTTCTAAAATTAAATCGTAAAATAGAAAATTATAAAGAAGCTTAAGTTTGGTAAACCTTTTTATTACAAAAAGAAAATTAAAACATTTCCTGTCTAGAATTCCCTGTTTTGGAGTACCATGAACATACACAAAACCACAAAGAAATCCTAAAGTTAGTAAACCCTTGAGAACTAAAACTCACCCGCAAGTAAGTAGCTTCATCTGACAAGTGTTCTTGTAAACGTTGCCGTCGGAGCCGCAGATGGGGCCATCCAGAGGAGCCTGCGAGCAGTCCACTGGACAGTTCTCGCGGTGAGCGCTGATGTTGTTGCACGCACCCAAGTGCGATAGACCGATGCCGACTCTGAAACGAGAGAAGAGAATTCCAGATTAGTATGATTTTACATACATAAAGTTACGCCTTTATTTCTTACGGGGTAGGCAGAGCGTCGCCCTATTCCAGGCTAGGCTCGTGCCCCTCGTTGGGGACTTATGTAATCCTGATTCATGAAATACGGAACCAAAACATGGACTTAGAGAGCAGAGATAGAACTGATCTATAGTTTCAATGTGAAGATGTATCTATCTGAGGGCTAAGATCCACATTCCACAAAATGACGCACCAAATGTGATGCTTATGATCAGCAATTGACTGACTGACGTATACAAAGAATCGGTAGGAAAATACCCAATCAATTCACGTATATAGTTGCCGATCATATTGGACAGCTATTGGACTTTCCTCCGATGGGACAAAACCCCTCCTTGCTCGTAGACCACCTGCTTGGTTCAGCTGGGTTTACCACGGGTAATTTTGTTTTGGACCACTACATGACTTCGAAAAAACCTGGCCACTCACCTGCAAATCTCCACCTGCAGCATACACCTGTTCAGATACGTCCTGCCGTTGGTTCCACAGACAGGGTCCCGTTCGGAGGTGCAGCGGTGCTCGCATTTAGACCCCTGAGCCCTGGAGCAAGAGCCTTGGTCTTGGGCCAGACGTACTCCTGAAATTCACAATATTATTCAATAGAGTATGATTGAAATATAAGTTATTAGGCTTTCGCAGTTGTTCACTACAATTAGTTAGTATATTAATATGATTCAAGTTTAACCCATTGTACCTAAGTGGCCAAAATGAAGTTTGACCCTTAGTCTGTGCCTTTTCTTTATTTCTGTGTGTGAACACTCTGCTAACAAAACTGTCTGGCAAAGTTTCCAGACTAAACATTGCTGTCCTTTCCATTGTTTCCATTAGACTCAGGCTGATACTTATGGTGCTACATTTAATTTTACAATATTTTTTTCGGGATAAGTAAAAGTAAAGATGACTATAAGATTGTAGTTCTTCTTCGACCAAGTCCAATCTTTGCCACAACTTTTTCTTCTTCAACTCACAGAGAGATGTAGACTTCTGTATCACAGAAGATCGATCCATAGTGATTCTTCTACGAAATCTTACCTTTTCCACAAGTCTTCTTTCTCATCTCACAGAGCGAAGGGTAGATGTAGCCGTCGGTGGCGCAGACTGGTTCGCCCTGAAGAGCTGGTCCACAGATTCTGGGACAAGACGCGTCTCTCGCACCCTCGGCCCATGTCGCCGCTGAAGACAAATAATAAATCACGTTAGTTGAAGTTCACAATTGCAGAGTGAAAACCAGAGACATAAGATGATACATACATACATACAATCACGCCTATATCCCGAATGGGGTAGGCAGAGCGTAAACGATCTAAACAAAAGTCGTTATGCCAAGTCTGACAAATTTTGAGGGATATCCCTTCGTTAAGAAGATGCAATGAAAGATAATATTATGTCAAAATATAAAAAAAATATTACGGCTCCTAAATAAAATGACTCACGCAGATAGAAGCCAATAACAGGGATATTATTTCTTTTCATAGAGCGACCTTTTGTTCATTGGGGCATATTTTTTACACCCAGTATGTTAAACATTGGAGCCGCTAGTCTCTTAGCCGTAGCATAACTCAGTCTGAGACTTCGACTAGGAAACTCCATTAGTAGAGTGTCGCAACTATCCAATCCAGCCGACGCCGGGGGACAAGTCTAGTCTGTAACTTGTCTTGCAACTTGTTACTTTGCTCAGAAAAAGGTTTATCTTCAGAATTTAAGAGGGAGAGAAAAAAAACAGACTATCAGCTGATTTTCTTTCAGGGATGTAGTCAGTAAAAGAACCCGAGGTCTTAAGTGTAGATTATCTGCCTTTGTGGTGTAGTGGTCTGAGCCATGGGCTCATGATACAGAGGTCCTGGTTTCGATTCCCAAAGATTGATATTTGTAAATTTATCATTTTGTGCGATTTTCCCCAATGCAGGCTGAATCCGGTGATTGTCTGGAAGAAAAAAGATTCCGTGTTTCGGACGACACGTTAAGCTGACGGTCCCAGTCGCTGTCTTTGATATAGTAGTCGTTACACAAACCATGTCAGAGGCCATTAGCTGTTACTATTAGGCGGTTTAAAAACTCTGACATCAGGGTTCATCGGGACGATCGACTAGAAACCTACACAAGAAGTGTAGAGGTTCCTATTACAATTTTGACGATCATAGCCGTGTCAATATACTAGCTCCTGATTTTTTTAAAGAAGTAAAAAATAAACTCACTACTTTTGGTTGAAACCACTAACACTAAACACGAACTGCTCTCAATATGATCAGCTGCTTAACATCAATATAATATATCATCAATATAATATAAACGACGAGTTACGCAATGCACATGCAGTAGGTACTATAGGTACTGCATAGGTGCCAAGATCACTCCCAATAGGGAAGTGGCCCAGATACCACCAAGGGCACTGGGGTGACGATTTGTAAGGTATAATACTATACAGACATACATACATACATACATACATATAATCACGCCTTTATCCCTAATGGGGTAGGCAGAGCAAAAACGACCTAAACAAAGGTCGTTTCGCCACGTTTGCCAAGTTTTGAGGGTTATTACAGATGATTGCGTATATTTCTATAGTGATGGGTTGTCAGCCCATCGCCTAAATTACAATACACAGAAACCCTCGAATCCCTTAGCTGGTTTTTACAGCATGCCCGGGAGGAGATGCAGCTGGCACATTCTATGTTTTTCTACCACTCCCAGTCCAGCATGGAAGAATACTATACTAGTAGCTAATGAATAACTGCCTCCGTGGTCTTATCTGAGCTATTGGCTCACGACTCGGAGGTCCCGGGTTCGATTCCCGGCGGGGGACAATGACTTTGTGTTGTTGTTTCTAGTATGGTTAGGACATTTCAGGCTGTTCATCTGATTGTCCGAAAAGTAAATAAGTCGGTCCTGCGCCTGAATTGGCTACTTTCCAACTAGTCAAATCAGCAACTTTTTATGAAATGTCAAAAACACTTTTTTGTATGAAAATAGTAAATTATGACGTCACATTTTAGTAAATATTGACTAATCAAATCAATAACTTATATACTTTTAATTCGATTGTTAAAATCGAAATGTGCATTTTTTTTAAATGATGAATGAAATCCACAATATTGTTAGCCATCAGTTTTAAGTATAAACGTTTTGAATTTTTTAAGCTACCCAGTCAAGTACCCAATTCTCTCTCTTGACGTGTCAGTCAATCTGTCCCATCAGAAAAAGATATGGGGGAGAAGCAACTGGCACATTCTATGTTTTTCTGTCGTATACAGGGAAGTCACACAGACTTATAAAATCCACACGCTAACTACTGAGATGCCTTATTTGTACACGTGTAGAGAATGAAAACAAATGCTAATTACCCTATGCAAAGATTTCAAAAGAAGCATGCTACATAGGCTTTAATGACACAAATTGTACTCAATCATACAGACAGAGTTTCACAATTTCTACAAATACTTTGTTGAAGTTGTATGGGCGATGAAATTAGGCCAAGTTATTTTTTATTATTATTGCTAGCTTTTCGTTTCTCTCGAAGCTAATTGAGCATGTCCATGGGAATTATGTATTTTTTGTGGTAAATAGTATCCTGTGCAAGTATAATTTCTGATTAATGGCATATTTCAGTCAATTCCCATAACCACCCGCCGTGCTTATAAGTCATCTGACATTATATAAGTATATAACATTGGCCATACCTAGCATTAAATTCAATGCATCGACAAACAGCTACTTTTCTGTAGCGCCCTCACGTCAGAAGCGCCCCGATTAGATTCGGCGAAAATATAGTCTAACTAATTTTTTATCCAGCGCGAACAGAAAAGAACGGCAGTTTAGATCCTGTCAGTTCAAGCGGGTGTCGACTAGTGCCATGCATGTTTTCTATCGCACGTAACGTCTTTTTTTTTTTTTAAAGAGTCTTGGCATAGAAACAAGTCCTTCAGCCGAAATCACTTCACAACGTCTTTAGGTACTCGCCATCCCTTTCTGTTTACCTCGGGATAGATTTTAAAAGGTATGGTTTTATTTTAGGTAAGATAGGGCGAATCTCGTAAAGTAGTTCCAAATAATGTTTGTTTGGGTTCGGTAGCCTAAAAACCTTCAAAATAAGTAAGTATGCTTCAGAAAATTCAAGTAACCATAGCTACTTATAAGTACAAATTACTTTGAAAGCAGCAATTTATTCATAGATAGATACTAATTAAAAAATAAAAGTGCCAGTGCTTATTTCTCAGCCCCACACAGTAAGCCACCGTTGGAGGTCCAAGAGCATAAAATAAATTTATCTGAAGATTTCTAGCTTAATTGATGGAACTTAATATTTTATGGCGATTCTGGCCGCTCATCTGCATAGTGCATACAGTGCATACTGCAGTTTTTCATTTAAGTACCTTTTATTCTATATTTTTTTGTAAATAATATGCAATGTGGTTGGAGAAAAAGATCTAAAAGTCTGAGTATAAAAGCAGGTGCTTTAAAAACTCAGACATTTAGAACTAATGATTTCAAAATGATTTAGACTGAATGCAGAATCTTAGACTCGTATTTATAAAGCGATCTCAAGATTTTGACAGCCCATTTTGTACAGAAATGACATTTCTGATACGAACTCAAAGTAGTTGTCACTCTTGAGAGCTGATTATAAATACGGGCCTTAGAATACCACCTACTTCCTATGACTCTGTAAATCCCTCTTGTCATTTTTTCATATCAACCCGACCATAAGCCCAGATAAACTGGTGAATTACCAATTAACATACCAGGTGGTCATAAAAAACAGACGCTTGCGGAATATGGCCGCTATCAAATTGGAGTATCATATGAGTAGCATTTAGCAATTGTACAGGGTGTTAAGTAAACAGGACACTACAGAGAAAGAATCCTAATATTACACATAAATGCGAAAGTTTGGATGTTTGAATATTTGAATGTTTGTTACGCAATCTCACTTCAAACACTGAATGGATCGGGATGAAATTTTGTACACATTTAGCTAAGATCCTGCAGATATAGATATAGGGACGGACAACCGAGTGATCCTTTAAGGGTTCCTTTTTTTCCTTTTGAGGTACAGAACCCTAAAAACGGTGGCCCCGTCACAAAATAAAGGTTGAATTGAATAAAAATTTAAATTGCGAACACAAAATGAAAATTGAGTAACCATTATCGATTCTTCTAGAATATCACTCACCTGCTAAGTTTATGTTTATGACTTCCGAAACGGAAGCTCAACCTGTCTGCTACACTTTCAATCAAACATTTTATTACCCTCGAATTCCTCGTTTTTAAAACCTGAGCTACATTTCTTCTACTTTCAATTTAAGTTTTTACAACAAATTTTCTTCAGAATCACTCCTATTCTAAAGCAATTAGCCTCGCTAATAGATTGATCGATAAACTTCAAATAAGGCTTGCATTTACACGTACACAGAATGTTCTCAAGTCATCTCAGAAGCAAGAACAAGTTGGAATGGAAAACTGCAATTAACTAAGACAGTGAGAGTGAAGCCGATAGAGAAACTTAGCAATCTCGAGTACTTAGCTAAGTCTCAGTGCTTAGTCATAGCGTGGCAGTTATTAAGTCACTTGTAGCAATGGAACTTTCAGAAGCTTTCTTGGAAAACATTTGGGTAGATTTTTACGGGATTATCATTGAGACCAATCTAGCAATATCATGCTATCGATTCGTGGAAAGCATGATTTAACTAAATCTTAACCAAAATTGTTGCCATCCCCTTTTTGTTTTCCTTACGATAGACAGGTGACCATTTTAGTCAAGATTTAGGTATTTTGTGCGCTTACGAATCTACGCTAATGTCTCTGTAGCTTAGCAGTCACTTGACCTAGAAGTGGAACTGAAGCTTTCTTAGAAGACCCAAAAATTTAGGTACTGGTGTTTGTTTAAGTTATGATGCGGGCTGATCTTTTATGTGATCTGCCCTTTGTTGTCTAGTAAGTAAGTAACTAAACTATTGGGCTTTCAATCATCATGGATTCAAATCTCACGGAGTACAAATTAGTAAGCATATTTTTTTAAGTTTGATTCCTTATAGCTGCCTCACCTCCTTATTGAGGAGTTGAAGCGCACATAGATGACGCCACATCAAGAATCAACAGTCCTGAACCGCGGTATCGAAGTAGTCATCGATATGAATATATACAACTTCCGAATTCATCCAGTCGGACTCCGGTCCCCCTGGTCACAACCACCCGACCAGGCGGGTAATTACCCTTTTCCCATCCGTCATCACTCGGCCTCAAGGAAATACTCCTAAAGAGTAAATACATCTGACAACAAGGTTCCAGAACAACCAGTTGTTTGTTAATACATGGCAGTAGCTGAACCAAGCAAACAGAGTATTCTATACATAGTCATGAGCTAAAAGTGAAACAGACCAAACAGCACAAAAGAATCACGGTGGGCTCGACAAACAGATCGCCAGTCGGCGCGGTTCTCAATGAATGTAGGCGGAGGCGCTGCAGTTTAAGACAATCTGTTTCCGTGGTCTAGTGGTCTGAGCCATGGGTTCACGACCCAGTGGTCCGGGGTTCGATTCCCGGCGGGGGACAATGACTTTGCTGTTTCTCGTTGGGTTAGAACATTGCAGAGGTGATCACCTGGTTTTCCGAAAAGTAAGATGATCCATGCTGTCGAAATAGGCATGTAAATAGTCGGTCCTGCGCCTGGTCGTGTCAGTCAATCTGTCCCATCAGAATAAGAGATTGAAGGAATAGGAATGGAAGGAGTTCACTTGTGTGTTGCGCAAACACTTGGGCACTAAAAACTAGTCCTGCGCATTTGACCGATCTCTGGGAGATTGGCTTCCATCACCAAAAAATCGGTTGGGAGGACTATTAAGACGAACTGTCAAATCAATTCCAAATCTCAAGATGGCGGCGTTAGTTCCTTTTTTCGCCCACGTCCATTTAAAGCGTGGTTGCACTGTCCATAGCTGTCTCGTCGGACAACTTTATCGATAGTGATGGTGCTTGAATTGTGATGGGTTGCGAGTTTCACTTTCGTATCAAGGTTTACAAGTTAATTTATATGGTCACGTTGTTTTGTTGATTTGTTTTGGTACAGGTTAGGTTAACAGTATTCATCATCTACATTCTACATACTTAGGGTATATCATTGGAGTATGCTTCATTATCATCATCATCCCTATACGTCCCTACGAAAGGCCATGAGCCTACCCTGAATTTAGGGCGATTGGGCCTAGTCCTTAGTTAGTTTCAAAGGTTGTGTGTGAATTCGACCAATCCATGGAATATGACATATTTTTTTAGAAGATATTTTTTTAATGAAAACAATGAATCATGTTTTGATACGCTGACGACACTGATGATTCCAGTCCAGACAATCTAATTGTTTGCTTTTTTGAAATAAGTGTCACTAGAATATACAAATTCTTTTTTTTTAATCAAAAATATATATTTTTACAATTCACGGTCCCCGCTTTCTATCAGGCGGGTTATATGACTAATTCCATCTAGTTCACATGGATATTTCGTTCGTGGTGTGGAGTATGCCTCCAACAACAGTATCCTTAGCACTTTGCGCGGTTGTTCCACCAAGCTCGTATATTTCGAGTGCAAACTACAGCAAACTGTATCAGTGAAAGATAGGAGATAGTTCCACTGAATAATGAGCTTGTTCACTTGCTGTGGTAGGGTTGCTAATGCAGATTTCAAAGATACAAATAAAAAAACACCTAAAAAAATTTAAACCTATTTCCAGTGACGGTTAAAAAGTTGATTGACCCTCAACTCAATGTAATAAAAAAAAGATTTTCGCGTCAAAAAACGTTGTAAAGTTTATGATATATTTTGGTGGAAACATATGGAACTGGGGCTCGCACACAGTCAAGTTATAAAAAATATGAACATTAGGATTAAATTTTTTATAAAAATAAGGGATAATGTTTTAAGTGTTTTTAGGTCCCGGTCTATTTTTTATTTTGC
>JARACY010002235.1:0-45249 GCA_029255725.1 Scrobipalpa atriplicella | reverse complement strand
TTTTGGTTGGATGTTGATTGTTGTAAGATTGAGGTATGAAGATGAAGAGTGTAGTTTTTTAATACAATTTAATCGCAAGTTTTAAAGGCATTCCGACGCGACCACAAGGCAATTTGGGGGAAGTTAATCAGAGAATGTAACATCGCCAGATGCCCTGCTCAGCCGGCGTATCAGGAAACGATTTTATAATTATTTTAATTTGCTAATTGGCCCTTCTCGGGATAATCAGCAAATTGACTAATAATATTATTATTTCGTGGTTCGGTTTTAGAGTAATACTGGATTTGGGCGGATAATTGTCGTTTGATCTAATTGAATTGAAATTTTGTTGAAATCGCATTATTATCCTTTCAATTTATATTATAAAATACGATACAAAATTCTTTATTAAAATTATAATATTGGTCCGCAACAATGAGTGATTGAGTTGGTACATCGCTTAAATGTTGACACATAACACATTTGTCCGGGTGTTACAAAAGCCGACTAAGTGAAGTTATTCAGAGAATGGGCAGCATCGTAAGGAACATCTCTGCATAAGGAACATCTCTCACCAGTGCCCGCCATACAATCCATGTCACACTTAGGCCCGTATTGATAATCAGCACTCAAGAGTGACAGCGAATTTGAGTTTGTATCAGAAATGACATTTCAGTACAAAACGATCTGTCAAATTCATACTTAATATTGAGATCGCTTTATAAATACGAGCCTTATTGTCGTGCCCTATCTCTCCGGCCACCTGCACGCAGGAGGACCTGTTTGACGCCAACCAAAACCTGACAACTAAAGTAGATATTATAGAAAATAACACTTAGAATACAGAGTATACCATCAACATTTATATGAAATACTCCTCGAAAGATAGAGAGATGGTAAAATATTTTGAAAAAAGAAAAAAAAAAAAAAAAAAACCGTAGCAACACTAACCTAGTCCTTGTAGTTAGTCAATTTAATGTCTTTAATATGCCAGTATCCAAGAGAATTGCCGGTAACATCAGCAAGCTCGTAAACAAGAGGAGACTTTTTACCGATAACCTTGCACTTTACAAATTTTGGCGCTAGTTTTTTATTGAAGAATTTGTTTTTATCACTTTGATAAAAAGTTCTCTTCCACACCGTATCGCCGATATTGAACTCAGCAGTTCTTCTGCGTAAATTGTATGAAGTGCGGTTTTTAGAATGAGCCTGTATTAAGGCTAGTTGAACTTTATCAAACACACTAGATAAAGCACCTAGGTTAACCGCGTATGGATCACGAGGCTGGTAGATAACCTCGTCATCAAATTCTGCGTTAGCGTAGATTGATCCACAAGTGATCAACTCACGACCGTGGACAAGAAATGAAGGTGAGTAGCCTGTTACCTCATTTACAGAGCAGTTAAGAGCAAATTGTACTTTAGGCACTAGAAGATCCCAGACCCTTTGATCATCACCGATGAATGTAGAAATCGCGGTCATAATTGTCTTATTGTAGCGCTCGACAGTATTAATGTGAGGACTATACTTGGGAGTGAAATGTAGATTAGGTACATTGTACTTAGCAAGCATTTGTTTTAAGGTAGCACTTACAAATTGCTTGCCATTATCCATTATTATGGTAGATGGTATGCCATGAACTAGCAGAACATCCTCCTCCAAGATCCTTGTGACAATTTCGGCAGTGGCTCGCCTGATTGGAAATAATAAGCAGTACTTACTAAAGCAACAGGTTACCACAAGAATATAGCAGTTTTGCTTCCTTGTTGGCGGTAATGGGCCAACTAAATCAACACTGATCATTTGAAACGGCCTTGAACAGACCTTTGCATCACCCATCTGACCCAGAGGAGAATGAGTTTGGTGTTTATGGGATATACAGGTATCGCAAGATGTGACTAGTTTTACAACATCAGAGTACATACCTGGCCAATAGTAGTTTAAAGCGAGGCGCCTGTAGGTCTTAGCAATACCGAAATGAGCAGCAGTAGGTACCGCATGGTTCTGTAGTATAATATCCAGCCTAGCCTCAGATGGAACCACTTCCTTCCATTGGAAGTCAGTTTGTAGAGAGCATTTTGCTTTCATGAAACGATATAGACGTTTGTTCTTGACCATATAGTTTGGAAAAGAAGTAGGGCTATTCTGACAACCATGATATATGTTCCGGTACCAGTCATCTGTAGTAGCATCAGGGTCATAGAAAGGTGTAGGAGTAGAATCAATGGCTGATATAGGACAAGCACGAGACAAAGCATCAGGAATTACATTGTCCAGACCACGACGATGTTTGATCTCAAAATTGAACGCAGATAGGCGAACACCCCAACGTGCAAGACGACCAGTAGGGTTATTCAGATTCAGGAACCACTTAAGAGCAGAATGATCAGTGATAACCGTGAATTTTTGTCCGTTGTCTAAATAACACCTCCAGTGCTCCAAAGCAACAAGTACAGCTAGGGCTTCTCGTTCAGTAATGCTGTAGTTCTTTTCCTGAGCCGATAATGCTTTGCTCATATAAGCAATAGGATGCTCAATGCCATTAATAGTTTGGGTGAGCATAGCACCAACGCCATAGTCACTTGCGTCAGTGTGAACATCGAAGGGTTTTTCGAAGTCAGGGCAGGCTAGGATAGGTGCAGATATCAGACATTCCTTCAATTTGGTAAAAGATTCTTCGGCTTCTTTAGTCCAAATGAATCCACCAGACTTCTTAGTAGTCGAAGTCAGTTTATTTAAAGGTCCAGCTATAGAACTGAAATTAGGTACGAAACGACGATACCAAGACGCAGTACCAAGAAATCGTTTTACGTCCTTCTTGTTGACAGGGGTAGGGAATTTAAGAATTGCGTCAACCTTACTCGAATCTACCTGTAAACCCTTAGCATTGACGACGTAACCCAGATATTTGAGCTCATTGCGGAAGAAGGATGATTTTTCAAGATTGAGGTATGAAGATGAAGAGTGTAGTTTTTTAATACAATTTAATCGCAAGTTTTAAAGGCATTCCGACGCGACCACAAGGCAATTTGGGGGAAGTTAATCAGAGAATGTAACATCGCCAGATGCCCTGCTCAGCCGGCGTATCAGGAAACGATTTTATAATTATTTTAATTTGCTAATTGGCCCTTCTCGGGATAATCAGCAAATTGACTAATAATATTATTATTTCGTGGTTCGGTTTTAGAGTAATACTGGATTTGGGCGGATAATTGTCGTTTGATCTAATTGAATTGAAATTTTGTTGAAATCGCATTATTATCCTTTCAATTTATATTATAAAATACGATACAAAATTCTTTATTAAAATTATAATATTGGTCCGCAACAATGAGTGATTGAGTTGGTACATCGCTTAAATGTTGACACATAACACATTTGTCCGGGGTGTTACAAAAGCCGACTAAGTGAAGTTATTCAGAGAATGGGCAGCATCGTAAGGAACATCTCTGCATAAGGAACATCTCTCACCAGTGCCCGCCATACAATCCATGTCACACTTAGGCCCGTATTGATAATCAGCACTCAAGAGTGACAGCGAATTTGAGTTTGTATCAGAAATGACATTTCAGTACAAAACGATCTGTCAAATTCATACTTATATTGAGATCGCTTTATAAATACGAGCCTTATTGTCGTGCCCTATCTCTCCGGCCACCTGCACGCAGGAGGACCTGTTTGACGCCAACCATAATGCTATCGATGAGGCCACGTTTTGGGCGTCAAGAATTTAAATTTGTTATTGATTCGAGAAGAAGAAGAAGTGCTCGAAAATCTGCTTGCCAATCGTGGTGAGTATGGCTACTAGCCCCAAAACAGGGGATGCTCACGTTTCGGTCCTACCTTTGGTCCTGCTCTGGGATTTGGTTGATAATAATGGCTAATCTGAAGACTGATATAATAAAAAAGTTATTGTTAAAATCCTATCATTTGTCATTGTCACCAAAATGTCAAATTAGAAGAGCGAGAATCTATAAGAATTTGATCGAATGGTCGTTTATCATCAGAAAGACTTAAGAAGACTTAAGATGAAAACAAATACGAAGAAAACTACAAAATGATTGAATAAGAAATCTAGTTTAGATTAAACAAATAAAAATAGGTTTACAAAGTGTTCGCTCTTATTTGCACAACTGTGTACTCATTTTCTGAAAACACTTTGAATTAATTTACATTAAATATAAATACAACCTAAATCCGTTAAAAATTCTCTTTTTAAATAATTTATTGTGCCATAGATTGCGCTGTTTTTTTAATCAGCTTAATTTTAAAGGGTTGATTTTGCCTTTATAATCAATGATAATCGTTTATTCGACATGATCACCTACTAGACTCATTTATGTAAAATTAGATTCACATCTAACCATGTGAATTTACGCTATAAAGTCATTTCCAAGACTTAGTAACATTAATCTTTAGATATTAGATCCCTTGAGGTGATAGGTCAAACTGCATAGTATCTTCTCACGATTTTAGCTTATATGAACCTTGATGTTGAAAACCAAATTATTACAAAACTGTGTTATAATGTACGAGGGAAATAGCCAAACTGTATTAAGTTTTTGTTTATGTATATTTATAGGACATGTAAGTATTTATGGGAATTTTGAGTTAGTGAGAAGGTTAGGTTTTTCCTGGCTATAAGCGGTAAAAAACCTACCTATATCTACTGGTATATACCTACACCTACATTTAATTAAGAAAACATGAAAAACTACTCCCACACACTCGCCATGGAAAAGAACCAACTTCAAGCCAATAAGGATGTTCGGAACATCGAGTAATGATCCCACTGGGCCTATCCTTCTAACTGCTCGTGACAGCCGCAAGTTTGGTCTCCAAGCGGCGGACCAATAAGTGATTACTATTAGACAGTTTGAGGAACACTTTTTAACAGGAAAAACTTCTATGCTGGATCGGAAACGATAAAAAACCATTATAATGCCCCAACTGTTTCTTGTTTCTAAAAATTAAAAATTCCATAAAAAAGTGACCAACTCGACTAATAAACGTGGCGTGACCTCGATCACACAATTTGTATGGAAAAAGCATAAATTTTCTTCATTTCCTGAAATAATTTTCTGGAGAAAGTTGTTCAGTTTCGTTGGCTGAGCAACCCCTATCAGTATTCGGTACGGAACTCCCGGTACAGAAGTAGCCGTTATGGGTTTTGTTGTATTGTAATGGACCCTAACTAGGTAATATTACGATGGGAGCGAGCTTATCCGAAAAACAACTGTTTTGCAAAGTCTGGCATAAAAATATCATGGACGAAATATCAGCGGTCTCTATTTCATATTATCTGTGATATTATTAACAGGAAGGAAAAAAAGATAATCTTTAGAGTCCGCAACATCCTCGAGTGCGGATAATTATCCCTTCGCGCCTATCGTTCTAACAACTTGCGACAGCCGCAACTTTCGTCCCCAGGCGCGAAACCGATTTACTGATTACTGGTATTAACAGATGGACATATTTTTGATTAGGTTTTGTACGCTATTTTCTTATTTGACCGATTTTTCGCCTTTTAATTGAATCAGAAAATATCTTTACTTCAATCAGTATCTCTGTTTAGGTACAACACGTTTCATCTCCAACATAATTATGATGGCGGCCAATCCATCATCTGCGCAGGACTTAATTTTTAGTGCCAGAGAGTTTGCACAACACACAAAATGCGCTGTGCGTGCACTCTCTATTCCGTCAATCTTTTATTCCGATGTGACACCGACTATCAACATGCTCATCCGACAGAATGGATCATCTTACTTTTCGGTCGCCCTGCAATGTCCTAACCAAACTAGAAACAACAACACAAAGTCGTGGTCCCCCATCTAGAATCGAATCTGAAACTTCAAGGTCGTAAGCCCTGTCTCAGACCACAAGACTGCTGAATCCCCTCTGCGATAAAAACAAAAATGTTCTCAAAATTCTATTATGAAATCTTCTCCACGTGGAACGAACTAATAATTTCCTGAAATGTACTCATTATCTTGGGATTGGGAATTTATTTACACGTGTAGTCACTTAAATAACATAATAATTCCGTTTTAGACACAAAAAAAAACACAATGTTTTTTATTTGGTTATAAAAATACATACATAGGAGATACGCGCGAAAAACATACATAACCTTTCGTTGCCAGTCGGGTAAAAAGCACTATGATTGCTTTGCTTAGGTACATTGTTTGCTTCCGCAGAGGATGTTTTTGAATTATGTGATACAGTAATTTTCGCAATCTCTAAATATAATGATGATGGTCGAAATCAGCCCTCCAAAACCATACAAAATGTGATGGCAAAACCGGACCAAAAATTAAAGCTTTCCATACATGTAATGTAAAAAATAAAACCTCAAAAACTGTAAAACATAAAGAAATATAAAGAAATTTTCGAGTAGGCACTTTTTTTGCCGATCAGGAGAATTCATAATCATAACCAACTTGTTTAAACTAAAAATAAATACATACATACATATAATCACGCCTGTATCCCTAATGGGGTAGGCAGAGCGTCAATGACCCAAACAAAGGTCACGTCGCCACGTCTGACAAGTTTTTGAGGGTTGTAGATAAATCTGTATATTGATGTCAGTAGTGACAGGTTGTCAGCCCATCGCCTAATTTACAATAACTGAAACCCTCGAATCCCTAAGCTGGTTTTTACAGCATGCCCGGGAGGAGATGCAGCTGGCACATTCTATGTTTTTCTATCGCTCCCAGTCCAGCATGGAAGTAAACTAAAAATAAAAACACTTATTAAAACAACACACAACAACAAACACTGAGCAATAAGAATCGACTGCTCCGGCGGATCCGGCCCGGGTCGACTTCCGGTTTACGGAGACCGGAAACCGGATGTAGTCTTCCATTCGGAAAAACTTCAAAAAGAACGCCACTGTCAAGTGCTGTGCGCTGAATTAAGTTACGCAGTTTCTAGGAATCTGAATCTTCTGATGTCAAAGTTTATCGGGTCGTTCGGTGACCTGACGGACCACTCAAACGAGTAAGGATTTTCAGATACATACATAAAGTCATGCCTTTATCCCTAAAGGGGAAGGCAAAACATAAAACGCCTAGCAAATGGCGCCTTCGCCACGTCTGACAAAATATTGAGGGCAATTTAGATTGTAATGTGTATTGCTATAGTGACAGGTTGTCAGCTCATCGCCTAAATTGCAATACACTATCCCTCGAATACATTTTGTTGACTTTGAACAGTATGCCCGGGAGGAATGGCAGTTGGCATATTCAATGTTTTTCTATCATACTTTAAACGTGTTTTTTTTTTGGGCACAGACACAAAATGGAGAAGTCCTTTTAATTACATTTATCATGTGAGTCACGCCTTAGTCTCTTACGAGGTAGGAAGACCGTCACGACCTAGTAAAAAGTGTCTTTGTTACGTTGTTGGATAAAAAAATAAGATAAATTTTATAAATTTACGTGGAAATTTTCATAACTCAATACTTATCGAAGAAACTCCGTATGGACGTATTGCATTATTGAAGTATGAAAGTAATACAATTATACGTTGTGATAATACTCTATCGAATTAAAAGTTGTGACGTTTAGGCGTCACAGGTAGTAGAATTAGATTGGGTTCGGAATTAAACTATTAGTTAGTAATTACAATGCCTGTATTTTTCTGTTTCCCCTAATACAATGTGTGAAGTAAGGTAAGTAGGTACCTAGATAGTGAACTAGAATTGACTGGCCTTAATGATTCCCAACAGCACGGCACAGGCGGCGAGGGTTTTGGGTGATCAGCGCAGTGCAGTCCAGGCAGACGAACGCAGTTGCAACGTAGTAGAATTGCAGTCCTTGTAGTCTAGGACTTAGACCCGTAGACGGTCCGAAAGTAGACTCAATCTCGAACTTAGAACCTGGAATGTTCGAAAGAACATTTCCATTAGACCCTGTACATTTCCCAGGATCCCTGTGCCGTGATCGTACCGAGCCAGTCTACAGATGACCTATATTTTTTAACACTAGACAGCGGCACAGAAATCCTAGATTTGCTAACAATACGAGCTACACAATAATTAGGTTAATTAAGCACAGATAATAATGACAACTTACCCCAGCGGGTTTTCACAAGTTCACTTTTATATTTTATTACTTAGTAGCATTTGTAATAATCAATAATTCTCAAGTCGCGTGATTTAGGCGGCAAAAATTAGTAAAATCGAGCACAGCCTCTGCGTTTCAATGCTTTTGTCGGAATGGCGGTTAGGCCAACGGTCACCGGTCATTCAGGACAAAGGAACGAACGTCCTTCGAAAGCTTGAAGGTCAAGCGTGCACGTTTAAAAAGATAGCTAGGTAAACAAAACAGAATCGTAGAATTTATATATTTTGTAGTTTTATAAATTAATATTAAATGTAAATTGGTTTTAATTTAATTATAAGTATTGTTTAGGCATGTAATTATATTTTAGAATCTGGACTAAATCCTATAAATAACGGTTCACCGTTACAGTACCCCGCCGGAAAAACGAAGGATTTTACTACTGAAAGTGAAATCCGGCTGAAAATCTATCTAACGATCAAAAAACTACACTCTTCATCTTCATACCTCAATCTTACAACAATCAACATCCAACCAAAACCTGACAACTAAAGTAGATATTATAGAAAATAACACTTAGAATACAGAGTATACCATCAACATTTATATGAAATACTCCTCGAAAGATAGAGAGATGGTAAAATATTTTGAAAAAAAGAAAAAAAAAAAAAAAAAACCGTAGCAACACTAACCTAGTCCTTGTAGTTAGTCAATTTAATGTCTTTAATATGCCAGTATCCAAGAGAATTGCCGGTAACATCAGCAAGCTCGTAAACAAGAGGAGACTTTTTACCGATAACCTTGCACTTTACAAATTTTGGCGCTAGTTTTTTATTGAAGAATTTGTTTTTATCACTTTGATAAAAAGTTCTCTTCCACACCGTATCGCCGATATTGAACTCAGCAGTTCTTCTGCGTAAATTGTATGAAGTGCGGTTTTTAGAATGAGCCTGTATTAAGGCTAGTTGAACTTTATCAAACACACTAGATAAAGCACCTAGGTTAACCGCGTATGGATCACGAGGCTGGTAGATAACCTCGTCATCAAATTCTGCGTTAGCGTAGATTGATCCACAAGTGATCAACTCACGACCGTGGACAAGAAATGAAGGTGAGTAGCCTGTTACCTCATTTACAGAGCAGTTAAGAGCAAATTGTACTTTAGGCACTAGAAGATCCCAGACCCTTTGATCATCACCGATGAATGTAGAAATCGCGGTCATAATTGTCTTATTGTAGCGCTCGACAGTATTAATGTGAGGACTATACTTGGGAGTGAAATGTAGATTAGGTACATTGTACTTAGCAAGCATTTGTTTTAAGGTAGCACTTACAAATTGCTTGCCATTATCCATTATTATGGTAGATGGTATGCCATGAACTAGCAGAACATCCTCCTCCAAGATCCTTGTGACAATTTCGGCAGTGGCTCGCCTGATTGGAAATAATAAGCAGTACTTACTAAAGCAACAGGTTACCACAAGAATATAGCAGTTTTGCTTCCTTGTTGGCGGTAATGGGCCAACTAAATCAACACTGATCATTTGAAACGGCCTTGAACAGACCTTTGCATCACCCATCTGACCCAGAGGAGAATGAGTTTGGTGTTTATGGGATATACAGGTATCGCAAGATGTGACTAGTTTTACAACATCAGAGTACATACCTGGCCAATAGTAGTTTAAAGCGAGGCGCCTGTAGGTCTTAGCAATACCGAAATGAGCAGCAGTAGGTACCGCATGGTTCTGTAGTATAATATCCAGCCTAGCCTCAGATGGAACCACTTCCTTCCATTGGAAGTCAGTTTGTAGAGAGCATTTTGCTTTCATGAAACGATATAGACGTTTGTTCTTGACCATATAGTTTGGAAAAGAAGTAGGGCTATTCTGACAACCATGATATATGTTCCGGTACCAGTCATCTGTAGTAGCATCAGGGTCATAGAAAGGTGTAGGAGTAGAATCAATGGCTGATATAGGACAAGCACGAGACAAAGCATCAGGAATTACATTGTCCAGACCACGACGATGTTTGATCTCAAAATTGAACGCAGATAGGCGAACACCCCAACGTGCAAGACGACCAGTAGGGTTATTCAGATTCAGGAACCACTTAAGAGCAGAATGATCAGTGATAACCGTGAATTTTTGTCCGTTGTCTAAATAACACCTCCAGTGCTCCAAAGCAACAAGTACAGCTAGGGCTTCTCGTTCAGTAATGCTGTAGTTCTTTTCCTGAGCCGATAATGCTTTGCTCATATAAGCAATAGGATGCTCAATGCCATTAATAGTTTGGGTGAGCATAGCACCAACGCCATAGTCACTTGCGTCAGTGTGAACATCGAAGGGTTTTTCGAAGTCAGGGCAGGCTAGGATAGGTGCAGATATCAGACATTCCTTCAATTTGGTAAAAGATTCTTCGGCTTCTTTAGTCCAAATGAATCCACCAGACTTCTTAGTAGTCGAAGTCAGTTTATTTAAAGGTCCAGCTATAGAACTGAAATTAGGTACGAAACGACGATACCAAGACGCAGTACCAAGAAATCGTTTTACGTCCTTCTTGTTGACAGGGGTAGGGAATTTAAGAATTGCGTCAACCTTACTCGGATCTACCTGTAAACCCTTAGCATTGACGACGTAACCCAGATATTTGAGCTCATTGCGGAAGAAGGATGATTTTTCAAGATTGATAGTTAAGTTTGCCATCTTTAGTTTTTGTTGTACCTTGAGAAGCATACTAATATGAGACTCAAAATCAGAAGTAGCTATTATAATGTCATCTACGAAAACGAACACAGAGTTCTCGAATTCAGGGCCGTAGAAAAGACTGTCAACTAAACGTTGTTGGGTAGCTGGAGCATTAGTAAGCCCAAAAGGCATTGTGACAAACCGGTAAGTACCACGGGTAGGAATGTAGAACGCAGTTTTATCACGGTCTTCCTCAGCAATAGGGATCTGCCAAAACGCTTTAGAGAGATCTATACTCGAGAGGTATTTGGCATTCTTTAAATTGTCCAGAATGGCAGAAATGTAGGGCAATTTGTAAGCATCTTTTCTAGTCAGTGAGTTTAGCTTGCGACTGTCAAGACAAAACCGTAAATTGCCATCCTTTTTCCGAATAAGTAGTACCGGAGAAGACCAGGGACTCTCACATTTTTCCACCACACCTAAACCCAACATTTCATCAAGCTCCGAGCACAAAATGCGAATCTTTTCAGGAGACATACGATAATATCTCTGTCTAATAGGTAGAGAATCGCCAGTATCAATGCGATGAGTGACCAAGGAGGTGCGGCCAAGACCGTGTTTTTGTGTAGAAATGTCTTCAAATTGCTGAATGATGTTATCAGCAGCAGTACGTTGATGACATTATAATAGCTACTTCTGATTTTGAGTCTCATATTAGTATGCTTCTCAAGGTACATACAAAAACTAAAGATGGCAAAAAGAAATTGATTTTATATTTTTTGGAAACAAGTTAAATTTGACCCAAAAATCCAGCCCAAGTAGCATTGTTGAATTTAGTGATGGTATCACATAGAATTGAAGCAGATGAAATTGATTCTCAAAAGAAACCGGTAGCAGGATGTACCCTATAGCCTTTAGCTCATGGCCACCCGCATCCATAAACCGATGAGATTGTTCAATTGGACGAATCGGAAAACCAGCATCCAGAAAATGCTGATGGAAATTATTGCCTAAAATAGACTTTACAGAACCAGAATCCAGTAATCCCATAAATTTCTCGTCACGAACCATTATGGTAGCATAAGGTCGCAATTCATTAGTAGGTTTATTATTGATGATTGAAGCAACAGAATAACAGCTAGAAAATATTTTGATAGTGTTTAACCAATCATTCCAATCTTCTTTATCAAATTTTGGGCTTCTGTTGCTGCAATCATCACTGGCTAGTTTTTTGAAGTATTAGATTGGCAAACAGGACAATCGGGATATACAACGTTCTTCTTGCCACATTTGAAACAGATCGGGTAGCGATCCTGCCGACACTCATATAACGAATGTGTGTCACAACGGCAGCGTGGACAAAATTTGTTCCTGTTAGATTTGATGGATGCCACCGGAAAGCTCTCAGATTGAGATTGGCGTGCAGTTTTACTATGATTATTATTAGAATTATCATTGAAGTTAGCTTTGTTTCTTGTATACGTTTGATCCGGCCTGTTGTTGTTGTTATTAGAATAATTATATCTGTTGTAGTTAGTGTTAAATTTATTGTAATTAGAATTGTATTTATTGTAATTAGAATTAAAATCCTTTTTGAAAAATTTATTTCTTGTTTCATTATGATTGCTGAAGGCCAAATCGGGAGCTATAGTACTTCCGGATACTTTAGGCGGCTCACGAAATTGAGAAGTCATGCTCATTATTTTCTCGTAATTCAAACAGACAGTGCGTAAAGCCGTGATTGATGTAGTTCCAGCAGGGTTTGTTGCTAAAACATTAGCGTAGCATGGACGAATATTATGTAGTAATATTTTTAGTTGGTCTTTTTCTTCGATCGGATCAATTAAACGAGAAAACAGTTGAGACATAACTGCCAAGTAGATAACGATAGATTCAGACTCCCCCTGCGTCCTATTATTAATTTCTTTTAACAATCTATAGTCGTGATCAAATAAAGTAAAGTCGTCGACCAGCTGTTTTTCGAGTTCATTCCAAGAACTTATAGATTCCTTAATACTACGGTACCAATGTTTAGCTTTTCCCTCGAAAAACTGTGACGCGTTAGCTAGTAATTTTTCCTGAGATATATTTTTAGCAATACTATATTCTTTTAAGTTTTGAAGAAAAAAACGCACACAACCCTCACCGTTAAAATGCGGAACTTTTATGTCAAGTCCGTGATCACAATGAACGACAATCGAAGTCGAAGTTGAAGATTGCGTATTCTGTGAGTCTAAATCCCCTTTTAAAGCATTTAATTTAATAGAAAGCGCAGCATACTCAGCAGAAGCAGTTTTAATTAAAGCAACATTTGCAGATTCCGATGAATTGATGCGTTTAAGCCTGTGATAAATATGAGCGCTGAGTGCACGTGCTCGCTCGAATGGACTCTGTTCAAATTTTTCCTCTAAAGCCTTTATGCGCATAGAAAGCTCTTTGATCGAATTAGATACCGCTGTTATATCCTCAAAAGCATCCAAACCAGACTCAAGTATTTCAGAACTAGGTAGTGAAGGCACAACCTTATTGATTTGTTTCTTAATTTCCATGACATTGGACGCTGGCTCAATGCCACGAATAAGCAATTCATAGGTAAGCTCATCCTTATTCAATAAAAAATATTTAATTGATGGTGCCGGGTGAGTTGTCATTATTAACGGTAGCAATCAACAATGAAGTAAAGTACAACGAGCAAAATCAATTGTGGGTAGTTAAGAATTAAAATTTGTAAATACAGACAAAGTAAGTAGTATTAAAATAAAACTGTTTTTTTTTTTTAAAAGAGGGTAGTTAAAAAAATAAAAATTATTTAACAATGAAAAAATGATTTTATGTGAGACCTTAGATGGATCGTCTCATGTGCTAGCAGTTTTACTGGCTCCCATGCCCTTCAAACCGATCCCAAGTACTTGGCGGCAGAAATAAGCAAGGGGGTGGTACTCCCCCAGACGGGTCTGACACAAAACCCTACCACCCTCAAAATAAGAAGATGAAGATAGTTAAAATTAAATAGATTTAAAAAAAAACACGTTAACAGTACAAAACTACTGTACGTAAGTAGTACAGCTACGAACAATACTGTATATATAAATATAGAAGAAAAATAAAGACAGATTATAAAAACCGTTACACAATAAAAAAAAACAAATCGTAAAATAACAGTAGAAAAGAGAAATTAAAATTAGTACAAGTACCTGATTACAGAAGCAGCGCAGCTCGTTATGCAAATCTTACAAAATATACTACATACGAATAGGTGAGAAAAAAAATGCAAAATAAAAAGTATATTTAAAGCAGAAGAAATAAAATAAGGAAAACTGGAAGAAATTAATTAATTAGCACCACTACACTACGAACTGATACGTATTCCAAAAACAAAAAGAAATGTCAACTGGGAACAGACCCACTAACCGTTAGTGGAAACACTTATGTTGCGAATAAGAACGACCCTAAATTTTTTAAAATGATTTGCAATAATTTCATACACCTTTGTGACAAAAAAAAAAATGTTTCCACTAATAAAACAAAATCAGAATACACATAATCAAACTACGGAACACAATTAACCAGAGAAATACGTTACGATTTACGTACCAGTTTGAATGTAAATCACCTTTTCGCTCACAAGATGTGGCACGCCGTAGTGCTAAAAAATTAACAATTTTAGTACATAGGCACCTCACACAATTAAATTGTACCAGAAAGAAACAGAAAAAAACCACGAAATGGGCGCCACTGTGACGTTTAGGCGTCACAGGTAGTAGAATTAGATTGGGTTCGGAATTAAACTATTAGTTAGTAATTACAATGCCTGTATTTTTCTGTTTCCCCTAATACAATGTGTGAAGTAAGGTAAGTAGGTACCTAGATAGTGAACTAGAATTGACTGGCCTTAATGATTCCCAACAGCACGGCACAGGCGGCGAGGGTTTTGGGTGATCAGCGCAGTGCAGTCCAGGCAGACGAACGCAGTTGCAACGTAGTAGAATTGCAGTCCTTGTAGTCTAGGACTTAGACCCGTAGACGGTCCGAAAGTAGACTCAATCTCGAACTTAGAACCTGGAATGTTCGAAAGAACATTTCCATTAGACCCTGTACATTTCCCAGGATCCCTGTGCCGTGATCGTACCGAGCCAGTCTACAGATGACCTATATTTTTTAACACTAGACAGCGGCACAGAAATCCTAGATTTGCTAACAATACGAGCTACACAATAATTAGGTTAATTAAGCACAGATAATAATGACAACTTACCCCAGCGGGTTTTCACAAGTTCACTTTTATATTTTATTACTTAGTAGCATTTGTAATAATCAATAATTCTCAAGTCGCGTGATTTAGGCGGCAAAAATTAGTAAAATCGAGCACAGCCTCTGCGTTTCAATGCTTTTGTCGGAATGGCGGTTAGGCCAACGGTCACCGGTCATTCAGGACAAAGGAACGAACGTCCTTCGAAAGCTTGAAGGTCAAGCGTGCACGTTTAAAAAGATAGCTAGGTAAACAAAACAGAATCGTAGAATTTATATATTTTGTAGTTTTATAAATTAATATTAAATGTAAATTGGTTTTAATTTAATTATAAGTATTGTTTAGGCATGTAATTATATTTTAGAATCTGGACTAAATCCTATAAATAACGGTTCACCGTTACAAAGTTTCCCCCAGCATCTGAATAGTCTTTCTGCAGTCCCGAGCCACTTCGGAAAACTTTATCCGGCATAATTGGAAACGTATTGAGTTCGCTCTCAACAAACAGGGCTGTCACCGAGCGACATTAAATATTTAAGAAAAGTATTTTACGGTAAATATTGTATTTTCGAGAATGTGCCGTTTCATGATCTACTACCTCATTCCATCTCCACTCCACTCTTAAGTATACAGGGTGTAAAAAAAACTAGTACGTTCCTTTAAACCACATGTTCTACTGATGACACCAAACACCTTCCCGAAAGCACAAAATGTTTAGCTCGAAATAAAATTTTGCCTTGTCCATACTAAACTGCGAGCCCGGAGATTGATCAATCACCAGAAAATCATCGACGATTGATCAATCACCAGACAATCATCAACGATTGATCAATCACCAGACAATCATCAACGATTGATCAATCACCAGACAATCATCAACGATTGATCAATCACCAGACAATCATCCACGATTGATCAATCACCAAACAATCATCAACGATTGATCAATCATCAGACAACCACCAACGATTGATCAATCACCAGACAGTCATCAACGATTGATCAATCACCAGACAATCATCAACGATTGATCAATCATCAGACAACCACCAACGATTGATCAATCACCAGACAATCATCAACGATTGATCAATCACCAGATAGTCATCAACGATTGATCAATCACCAAACAATCATCAACGATTGATCAATCACCAGATAATCATCAACGATTGATCAATCACCAGACAATCATCAACGATTGATCAATCACCAAACAATCATCAACGATTGATCAATCATCAGACAACCACCAACGATTGATCAATCACCAGACAATCATCCACGATTGATCAATCACCAGACAACCATCAACGATTGATCAATCATCAGACAACCACCAACGATTGATCAATCACCAGACAGTCATCAACGATTGATCAATCACCAAACAATAATCAACGATTGATCAATCACCAGACAATCATCAACGATTGATCAATCATCAGACAATCCTCAACGATTGATCGATCACCAGACAACCACCAACGATTGATCAATCACCAAACAATCATCAACGATTGATCAATCATCAGACAACCACCAACGATTGATCAATCACCAGACAGTCATCAACGATTGATCAATCACCAGACAACCACCGACGATTGATCAATCACCAGAACGTCATCAACGATTGATCAATCACCAGACAATCACCAACGATTGATCAATCACCAAACAATAATTAACGACTGATCAATCACCAGTCAATCATCAACGATTGATCAATCACCAGACAATCATCAACGATTGATCAATCACCAGACAACCACCAACGATTGATCAATCACCAGACAGTCATCAACGATTGATCAATCACCAAACAATAATCAACGATTGATCAATCACCAGACAATCATCAACGATTGATCAATCACCAAACAATCATCAACGATTGATCAATCACCAGACAATCATCAACGATTGATCAATCATCAGACAATCATCAACGATTGATCAATCACCAGACAATCACCAACGATTGATCAATCACCAAACAATAATTAACGACTGATCAATCACCAGTCAATCATCAACGATTGATCAAAGACAATCATCAACGATTGATCAATCACCAGACAACCACCAACGATTGATCAATCACCAAACAATCACCAACGATTGATCAATCACCAGACAGTCATCGACGATTGATCAATCACCAGACACCCACCAACGATTGATCAATCACCAGACAATCATCAACGATTGATCAATCATCAGACAACCACCAACGATTGATCAATCACCAGACAGTCATCAACGATTGATCAATCACCAGACAATCATCAACGATTGATCAATCACCAGATAATAATCAACGATTGATCAATCACCAGACAACCACCAACGATTGATCAATCACCAAACAATCACCAACGATTGATCAATCACCAGACAGTCATCGACGATTGATCAATCACCAGACAACCACCAACGATTGATCAATCACCAGACAATCATCCACGATTGATCAATCACCAAACAATCATCAACGATTGATCAATCATCAGGTAACCACCAACGATTGATCAATCACCAAACAATAATCAACGATTGATCAATCACCAGACAATCATCAACGATTGATCAATCATCAGACAATCCTCAACGATTGATCGATCACCAGACAACCACCAACGATTGATCAATCACCAAACAATCATCAACGATTGATCAATCATCAGACAACCACCAACGATTGATCAATCACCAGACAGTCATCAACGATTGATCAATCACCAGACAACCACCGACGATTGATCAATCACCAGAACGTCATCAACGATTGATCAATCACCAGACAATCATCAACGATTGATCAATCACCAGATAATAATCAACGATTGATCAATCACCAGACAATCATCAACGATTGATCAATCACCAAACAATTATCAACGATTGATCAATCACCAGTCAATCATCAACGATTGATCAATCATCAGACAATCATCAACGATTGATCAATCACCAAACAATCATCAACGATTGATCTTTCACCAGACAATCATCAACGATTGATCAATCACCAGACAACCATCAACGATTGATCAATGACCAGACAATCATCACCGATTGATCAATCACCAAACAAACATCAACGATTGATCAATCATCAGAATTTTTTTTTTTCGAGCTAAAATTTTTCTTCTTCAGGAAAGTTGTTAGTAGATAGGGGGAGCGGATTCTGGCTCACTCGCGGCACTAGGTCCCAAAAAAAGCTCGCGAAACCTGGATGGGACCTAGAAAAAAAGGTCGTCTAAAAGTTTGTCTGGGTTCCAAAAAAAGCTCACCAACAATCTGCCCGCCAATGTACATGTACAGGTAGTAGATAGGGGGAGCGGATTTAATCGTTATTATATAGGTATGTAATGCACCTAATTTGCATGAACACCTATCAGTTTGCGGGAATAATGTTTAGGTCGTTTTTGCTCTGCCTACCCCTTTAGGGATAAAAGCGTGATTTTTTATGTGTGTATATTGTATGTATGTAATCAATAAATCGTGAACCTAATTTGCATGAACACCTATCAGTTTGCGGGAATAATGTTTAGGTCGTTTTTGCTCTGCCTACCCCATTAGGGATAAAGGCGTGATTTTATGTATGTATGTCATCAATAGTTCTTTCAATTCAGATACCTTTTTTTTTTCTTTACCTGCGTACCTTAGCCGCGTTGCGAGTTGTAACTTGTATTAGAAATCGGTCCTTGTTTTTTTTATTTATTTTTATGGTGGTTGGGTAATATTTCATTCCAAAAGATTTACAACTGGATAGTCCGAAAATAATCTTCCCACGTTATTTTGCTGTGTAGTATCTTCCCACGCTTTTTTTTTTTTTTTTAGTACAAAAGATTTGGTTCTGCTTATGAAATATTTGCATTGGTTGCCACCCACCTATATTATATTGCTTGTGGTCTTTGTACAGATTATTTTTTGTGTTTGCCCCTTATTTTTGGAAATGCGTATTAACTTGAATTTATATCGCCATTGTAGACAATAGTAATTTATTACTTTTTTTCCATCCCTATGCTTAGCAGGTGGTTATAGCAAGTCATGTTTGATATCAACTCGTATAAAAGGTCGCCATTGTGAACAATAGTCATTTATTATTTTTTGCCATCCCCTAAGCTTAGCAGGTGGTGCCCCGCTGTTAATTAAACATATAGCAGGTTCTAACATGTTTGATTTCAACTCGTATAAAAGGTAGGTTTGACAGCGTTAGAGTCACAGTTTACGTTACAAAGGCGCTTTGATTTCATCGACTATACGTTTTTTGTTAAGTGAATACATTTGAATTTATTTACAAGTGTTGTGCTGAATCTTTCAACATGCAGGTATGTAATAACTAATAAAAACTCTACTATTATCCTTTATGTGTACCTATCTAATTGTGTATTATGATATTTTATACTTACAGCTTAATCATACTTGTTTCAGCATACAACTGGTAATCCAGACGACTATACATTAAAGCATTATTACTATCCGATCGATGTTAGCGATGAAGAGATAAGTGATAAAAGTAAAATTGGACTTAAAAGAAAAAACAAGGATAGCGATAGTCCTAATAGTATTGATGCTTTCTTTGAAAAGCCCAAGAAAAAGAAAAAGATTTCAACTTTCTCCTCGTGTGTGGGCCAAACAACCAACGATGGAATGTCATACATTTCTTCAAACGAAGATGATTCTTCACACGCTACGCATTTCATAAAAGTAGAAATTTATGATATGGCCAAAATTCCCAAGGACACCCCTCCGAACGATTATTGGAAATACGCAAATGTGCGTGTCAAATATTGTGTCCATTCAGAAGAAGATAAACATTATCATCAAACGCGAGAAATTGTGTATAATATAACGAAGCAAATCGCTACAAAGGACAATTGCAAAAAGTTCTTTGTTGAATATAAAAAGTAACACACAAAAAAATCACGCTCTGTACCTGCCCAACCGTTAACCCAAACCATCCCCACTCAACTAAACTGAATTTCTTCGCATAAATACCTCGAATGGTCACAAACCATTTGTAAACAAGAACATGGATTCACCTACGCGTCACCTGGCCTCACTGGAGGAAACTCTGGTTCGAGCAACAGTTGCCGCAGAGGAAGTCCAGTTGGATCAAGAGTTAAGCGAGATAGCATCACTCGTCGAACAAACGATGTAAGTTTATTTTTATAAACATATCATTTTTTTTATTCATGAAATATCGAATAGAATTAGGGAAGGGGTGGGAACTATTTAAGCTTTCATCTCAATTTTCAAAAACCATTTTACTTTGATTTTGTATTGGGGTAGGAGTGTTCAAAATGTTTCACGATACGATTTTGTCACTTACAAAAGAAGATATAAAAATTATTCCCAAGTCTATTATTATAAATAAATTTCATAAATGCATCCGATTGTGGTTTATTTCCAACAAACTACCGGATTGTTTATTGAATGATCCAGATGTAATCCCTTTTTATAAACCATGTGACACACATTATAATTTTTCTAATTGTGGTGATGTGGTAGATGGGGTTATTCGTTTAAAAGCATATTGTATTTATTGTAACTAAATAATGGTAAGCAGTACTTACCTTTGGTTTTACTCAAAATAAGATTTACAATAATTCGTTTGTATTTATAATTTAATTCATACAAAAATATTATTTCTCAACTAACTGTGTGTTTTGTTTTATTTAGCCAAACTGGAGCTGGTGTGAAAAGAACAGCTACCGATGATCTTCCTAACGTACCAGCCAAGCAGCGTTGTTTACAAAAACCATCGACTTCGTCATCGAGGGAACCAGAAACGTCGAGACAGGGACAACATGCATCATCATCGAGGGAACCGACAGCAGCGGTGCAACCAGAGCATAACACGTCCTCATCGCGAAATGTAAGTGGGACCAAAGTTTATTGCACACCATGTAAAATGTTTTATTCTAAAAGATTTTCCGCGTCTCATCTTAATTCGACTAACCACAAGAATAACTCATTGTGTTTACATCAAACGCTCCCCAACGTATCTCGAATTGATACCGCGTTTAATAAACGATTGTTGACATACAGAATAAAAACACTCTCAGATTTTACAGATTTAGTTTTTGAGACTCCTGAACTGTTTTTAGGAAGCATTCAAGATACAATTAAATTATTAATTGAGAATTCAATTATAGAACATAAATGCATAAAAATAAATTTTGTTTTACATGCTGATTTTGTTCAACAAACGAAAAACATACACAATACATTCGATTTTCAAACGTTTAATTATATGTTTTGTGTGGGGGATTTTATTGATGATGTATATCAATTAATTATCAAAGAGATTTCGGATAAAATATCGAATTTTGAAAAAAAAGATAGTGGGTGGAGTCTCGAAAAAATAAAATATATTGACATGAATGTAAACAGATTTAACCCTTTACGCGGCTCATCATACCTCGATTTACCCACTGATATTAAAAATAAAAAGGCAGTCATTAACGTCAAAAATGAAGGTTATGATTGCTTTAAATGGGCTGTACTTTCAGCATTACATCCAGCCACAAAGAATGCAGACAGAGTTTCATCTTATTCTAGTTGGGAACATTCGTTAAACTTCACCGGAATTTCATTTCCTATGAAATTGAAAGATATAGAAAAATTCGAAAAGCTAAATAACATCAGCATTAATGTTTTTGGACTAGAATATGATTCAGACTCAAAAACAAATAACGTAGTGGGGCCATTGTTTTTTACTAAAGCACGAAAAGAAAATCACATCAATTTATTGTATATTTCTAAAGGCGTGAAAAGTCATTATTGCTTTATAAAAAATTTGTCGCGATTAACTAGAAAACAAGTAACAACAAAACACTCTGCCATTCATATTTGTGATGGATGTCTACTGTATTTTTCCACAGTAGAGAAACTGAATCATCACCAAAAGTTCGATTGCAATCATATATGCACTGAATTACCTGATTCTACTTATAGAAAAAATAGATGGTTTGGTGAACCCGTACCAAAAAATAGAATAAGATTCCAAAACTTTCAGCGAAAGTTTGAAGGTCCCTTCGCTATTTATGCGGATTTTGAATCTTTCTTGAAACCTATACAAACTTGCGAACCAAATCCAGAAACTTCACACACTACAAATATACAAAAACATGAAGTGTATAGTTTTGGATACTATTTGAAATGTGCTTTTGATGATCGATTATCTGGTTATAAAACTTATTCAGGTGAAAATTGTGCTCAAGTTTTCATGAATTGTCTTAAAGACGAATTGGAAGTTATCGCCAAAAAGACCATATTTCATGTAGCTCCTAAACCACTTACAACGGTCCAGATGACTAAAATTGCACAAAGTACTACGTGTTTTATCTGTGACAATGATTTGGCAGAAGACACGACCATATTTCACAACCAGTATGATGGTTCATTTATAGGAGTCGCTCACACAGTTTGTGCTGATAATTATCGCGCTCCAGATTATGTTCCAGTATTTTTACATAACCTGAGCAATTACGATGCCCACTTTATTGTGCACGCCTTGAACCTTGAGGAAGGAAAAATTGATATTATTCCTCAAAACAAAGAAAAGTATATTTCCTTTTCCAAGGAATTCACAATTGGTAACAAGAAAATGACTTTGCGATTTTTAGATTCATTTAAGTTCATGGCTAGTGGTCTTGATAAATTGGCATGCAATTTAAAGTATAATCAATTTCATGAATTAAAATCAGTATTTCCGAAAGAAGATGATCTTAAACTTCTGGTTAGAAAAGGCATTTATCCATACGAATATGTTAAAAATTTTAACGACCTCGAACTGACCTCGCTTCCTGATAAAGAACATTTCTTTAATTCATTAACTAACTCAGACATATCAAATGATGACTATATTCATGCAAATAAAGTTTGGAAACATTTTAAATGTCAAAACATGAAAGATTATTCGGACTTATATTTAAAAACAGATGTTCTGTTATTAGCTGATGTTTTTGAAAATTTCAGAAACTTATGCATGAAAACTTATGGCTTAGATCCAGTACATTATTTTACTGCACCTGGTTTAAGTTGGGACGCCATGCTTAAAACAACCAAAATTGATCTTGAACTACTATCTGATTTTGACAAAATTGCATTCATTAAAAGAGGCATTCGTGGTGGGATTTCTCAATGCAGTAATAGATATGCAAAAGCAAACAATAAATTCATGAAAGACTTTAATCCTGAATTAAAATCATCGTTCTTAACCTATCTAGATGCCAATAATTTGTATGGATGGGCTATGTCACAATTTTTACCAACGGGTGAGTTTTCATGGATCGATCCAGAAGAGTTCGATTTGAATGTTCCTGATAATTCTCAGTATGGATTCATACTAGAAGTGGATCTGGAATATCCCGATCACTTACATAATTCACACTCTGATTTACCATTCTGTCCTGAAAAACGCTGTTCAGGCTGCTCAAAAATAGATAAGTTAATTCCAACTTTAGACCACAAAAGTAAATATATTATACATTATCGTAATTTAAAACAATGCATTGAACATGGGTTAAAATTAAAAAAAATACATAGAGTTCTCAAATTTAAACAAAGTCCGTGGTTGAAAAAATATATAGATTTAAATACTGAAATGCGTGCAAAAGCTACTTCAGCATTTGAAAAAGATTTTTTCAAGTTAATGAATAACTCAATTTATGGTAAAACGATGGAAAATGTAGAAAAAAGAGTAAATGTAAAGTTAGTTACCCACTGGGAAAATAAAGGCAATATATTAGGTGCTCAATCACTTATTGCAAAACCAGAGTTTCATAGCTTAGCAATATTCTCTGAAAATCTCGTGGCAATACAATTAAATAAAACAAAAATAATGTATAATAAGCCACTATATCTCGGTTTATGTATTTTAGATATATCGAAAACTTTAATGTATGATTTCCATTACAATTACATGAAAACAAAATTCAAAGATGATGTAAAACTTCTTTACACGGATACAGACAGTTTAGTTTATCAAATTTTTACAGATGATTTTTATTCCGACATTAAAAACGATTTAAATGCACGATTTGATACGTCGGATTATCCTTTAAATAATCAATTTGGATTCCCGAGAGTCAACAAAAAACAACTGGGGCTGTTTAAAGACGAGAACAATGGGAAAATTTTCAAAGAGTTTGTAGGGTTAAGATCTAAAATGTACGCCATGGATGTAGAAGATAATTTTATCGCCAAAGCAAAGGGTGTGAATAAATCAGTCACGAAAAATTTTACTTTAAATAATTATAAAAAGTGTTTATTTCAGCAAACCACTAAAACTTGCTCAATGCTTAGATTTCGTTCAATTAAACATACCATTTATACACAAAAAAGCAATAAAATTTCATTATCACATAATGATACTAAAAGATTTTTACTACCGAATTCCACTGATACATTAGCATGGGGTCACTACAGATTGAGAAATAATTAATTATTTTTAATTATGCTTTCAACTAGCATTTATCATAAGTCAAGTATTATATTTTGATGTGCAATTTACTTTGGTTCCACATATTTTTAAGTATTACAATAATGATGTTATAAAATTTTGTATTTTTAAACTACGAGCAACAAGCAGGTACTTCATCATGTGTAATGTAAAAATTAGTTTTATATACTCAATAATATTAGTTTTATATACTCAAATTGAAAAAAAAATATTTTTTCTTTCTTCTTTCTTTCTAAATTTATTTGTAATTTTATTTTATAAACTTAATAAAAATAATTACATTAAATAGTTTTGAGTTTTAATTAACAATTACAAAATATATATATAACAACAACTGTAAAGTATTATGTAATGTTGTATTGTTAGATTTTTACTACCGAATTCCACTGATACATTAGCATGGGGTCACTACAGATTGAGAAATAATTAATTATTTTTAATTATGCTTTCAACTAGCATTTATCATAAGTCAAGTATTATATTTTGATGTGCAATTTACTTTGGTTCCACATATTTTTAAGTATTACAATAATGATGTTATAAAATTTTGTATTTTTAAACTACGAGCAACAAGCAGGTACTTCATCATGTGTAATGTAAAAATTAGTTTTATATACTCAATAATATTAGTTTTATATACTCAAATTGAAAAAAAAATATTTTTTCTTTCTTCTTTCTTTCTAAATTTATTTGTAATTTTATTTTATAAACTTAATAAAAATAATTACATTAAATAGTTTTGAGTTTTAATTAACAATTACAAAATATATATATAACAACAACTGTAAAGTATTATGTAATGTTGTATTGTTCTGTTAATTTACACTTTAAACATATACGCCCTTTGGAACAGACGTTTGATTAATTCACTATCATTTTGATTTTAAATAGTAAAAGTTTTAAAATGTATCATTTTTTACATCCCTTTACTGCTATCGTTGCAGGACCTAGTGGTTGTGGAAAATCTAATTTTGTTACTAATTTCCTAAAATTTTACAAAGAAATATGTAATGTAGAATTTGCAAAGGTTGTATGGTGTTACGATGAAATGCAACCCTTATATAATTTAGAAAATGTTGATTATTTTCAAGGTATTCCAGATTTAAATATGTTTGATGGAAAACAGCCTGAGTTAATAATAATAGACGACTTAATGAGAGAATCAGATGGGCGTGTAGTTGATATTTTTACAAAAGGTAGCCATCACAGAAATTTAAGTGTATTTTATATTACACAAAATTTATTTCATCAGGGTAAGGGACAACGAGATATATCTCTAAATTCCAGCTACATTGTATACTTTAAAAATCCCCGAGATAGAACGCAGATACGATATTTGGGTCGTCAACTTTTACCGGAAAATTCTAAGTTTGTTGAAGACGCTTATAAAGATGCAACAAATAAGCCCCATGGTTATCTAATGATAGATCTGAAACAGAGTACAAACGACTTACATCGCTTTAAAACAAATATATTCCCCGATGACTACACCATATGTTATATTCCGAAAACAAAAGGATATAAATACACAAACATACATTCAAAACCACCATTCACGAAAAATGAATTCAAGAGTTAAGACACAAACAGATTTTTTACGAGCTTTGCATTTACTGAAACCTAAGTTTCGCAAAGCATTATTAAAAGCTTGTAACGACGAAGAGATCCACTGTATTTGCGAATGCATTTACAACGTTTTACAAGGTACAATTCCTATACCTGAAAAAGATAAAAATAAGCTGATTAAGTATAAAACAGTTCTCCGAAAATTGATAGCAAAAGGAAAAACTAAGATAAGAAAAAATATCATTATTCAAAAAGGGGGTGCATTTTTACCTATTATTCTTGGAAGTTGTCTCAGCGCATTACTGGGGTCTATTTTTAAAAAAACAAATGATGGATAATGCTACTAAAATGATACTTATTGAACCAGAAGTAATAGAGAAATTAAAAAGTAATAATGATAATAATACAAGTAATACAAATTTGTCGCGCCTTGATGGAGAAATGCATAAAATTTTAAAAACTAAATTGGAGGACAGAGAAAAATGGTCACTTTATTTACAAACGTTGCAAAGGTACTTATACTTCATTGGAAAGGATCGAAACCCTTTAAAGATCCCTATCATATCTTTTAATGAGTCAGAGAATATTATAAAAGAGCCAGCCAAGTCAGAACAAAGTGCAGAATCTACTGAGGTTTCTACTAAGACTAACATCGAGGGTACATATTCTAAGCCGTATTTGCTTCAACTTTTGCCAAAGTCCTATAAAATAAAGGGTGAACTAATATTAGACATACTATTGCAAAATAAAGATAAAATATATTGGGACGACAATGGTACTGTTTTTATCAACAATAGAGAAATCCATAAAAGTAATATTGTTGATCTTTTAGGGGATGTTGTAAGACCTCTAAAGAATAGTTCACCCCATGGGTGGGCAGAATTTGCATTAACACTTAAAGATTTGAAAGTGCCTACTAGTTATATAGGTAATCCGAAGAGAGCAACTTATATTAACGTTTTATCGAACAGTCCAACCTTTAATAAAAGAAAAGAAGAAGCTACTACTTCAAAAGAAAGTAACGCTACACCTGATACTTATTCAACACCACATATTAGTAAAACAAACAGTCAAGAGAAAAAGAAAAGAAAAATCGATTGGCAGAAATGGAGCCCCTATTAGAAATCCATAATATTTATTATGATGTGTCTCACCCAGCCGGATATAGTAGCCTCAATAAATTATCAGAGGCTATGAAGAATAAAATGACGAAAGAGGAAGTGAAGAAATGGATGGAATCTCAAGACACCTACACTCTACACAAACCAGTTCACCGACGGTTTTCGAGAAATAAGTATGTTTTATCTAATTTTAATGAACTTTGGCAAGCTGATTTAAGTGATTTAAGATCCTATACTGAATATAATGATGGATACAAATATATATTGTGTGTGATTGATGTATTCAGCAAATATGCTTATGCAAGAGCAATAAAGCAAAAAAATTCAGATTCAATAAAAACTGCGTTTGCAGATATATTTTTAGAGGCCAAAGCAACACCTAGACATCTGCAGTCTGATAAGGGTACTGAATTTATTTCAAAAAGCGTTCAGTTATTTTTAAAGAGTAAATCTATAAACTATTATACTACAAATAATCCCGATATTAAAGCTAGCATAGTGGAGAGATTTCAACGTACCTTAAAAATGAAAATGTGGCGATACTTTACTCATAACAATACATATCGTTATATAGATATTCTTCAAGATTTACTTTATTCGTATAACCACAGTTTTCATTCAAGTATAAAAATGCGTCCATGCGATGTTAATTCCAATAATATCATGACCGTGTGGCGTAATCTGTATGATAGACAAAATACTAAAAAAACTACTGAAAAAAGATTTAATGTAGGTGACTATGTAAGAATAACCAAATATAAACACATATTTCAAAAAGGTTATGAAACCAACTGGAGCGACGAGATTTTTATTATTTCTTCAGTGGTTAATAGATCACCTTGGATAGTTTATACCGTTAAAGATTTACAAGGTGAACCGATTACAGGAACTTTTTATAGTAAAGAATTACAAAAGGTTGAGTATAACCCCCACGATACATATAAAATAGATAAAATAATACAGTCTCGCTACTCAGGTAACAGAAAGCAAGTGCTCGTTAAGTGGAAAGGTTATCCCAACAAATTTAACACTTGGATATTAGCTTCAAATTTAAAAAAAATATAATGGAGGATAGTTTTTATTTAACACTTTTGAGTAATAGTTCAATGTTGTATTTCCCTAACAATGTAACCTCAAATTTTTTTACGAAACTACCAAAAACGCTTAAGTTAGAAGGAGAATGGGTTGTTGGATTAGTGGAATTTAATTATCCCTGTACAATGTTCAACGTGCAGGAACATGAAAACATATTTTATGTAACTAAAAAAGAAGAGGGGTATGAAAATGGTGTACAGTACAAATCTAACATACCTACCACAAACTATGATGATATCACTCACTTTTTACAGTCTTTTAATGAAAATAAGCTGTTAAAAGGAAAAGTCACTTTTGAATACAATGAAGTATCAAAGCTTGTCACAGTATCTACTTCAGATGATATATTGGTTATGAATCTCGCACCTAAGCTATGTTTACAGCTGGGATTTGAACCTAATACAAATATCGCTGTTCATAAATCAGGTAAATACCCAGTGAACCTGAATTTAGGGCTACCATCTCAACTTTTTATATATTCAGACATAGTGCAACCGCAGATAGTGGGAGATGTCATGACATCATTATTAAGAGTTGCAACACTAGACCCCATGAAATATACATATGGTGCATTTAAAATGAATATTTTTTCACCAGCGCACTACTTACCAGTAATGCGTAGAGAGTTTGATGTCATTGAAATAGATATAAGAACTAGTGTTGGTGATAGAGTACCATTCCAGTTCGGAACTGCATGTGTTAAACTACATTTTAAGCGAATAAAATGATTAATAATCAAAACCAAATATGTCCTTACCACCATTACTATTCACATCAGGCTGGGACTGGAGTAGGCATTGTATATAGAGGCGTTCCTCATCAGAGGGGGCATGGTATTGGTAGTTTTCTTGGTGGTTTATTCAGATCTGTGTTTCCTCTTTTAAAAAGTGGGGCGAAAGCAATTGGTTCCGAAGCCTTAAATGCAGGTAAAGGGTTGTTGACTGATGTGCTTAATGCTCGCCCACTGGATGAATCTGTCAAAACACAGCTTAAAAATGTGAGTGCAAACTTAAAACGAAGAGCGGATAATAAAATTGATTCCATGTTTGGATCTGGGTATAAAACTCGAAGACAGTCAAAAAAGGTATCTATTCGTAAGAAACCACCGAAGCGAAGAGGTGCCACGAAAAAAACAAATAACGATATATTTACATCTTAAAAATCATGTCGTTCTTACATAACAACTCTTGTGAATGTGTGAAATCAGAATTAGATTTGTTCGCCCTCCCATCAACACAAACCAGCATAGAGAGCGGGCAGTGGATCAACTATAGCCCAGTGTCATCATTAACCGACGATGGACCTATTGAATTTTTAATACCTGGCTCTGGAGATGATTATATCGACTTATCGCACACAATGCTCATTGTGAAAGCAAAAATTGTTAATCGTGACGGCACACCAATTCCTGAGACTGTTAAAGTTGCACCAGTAAACAATTGGCTACATTCCCTTTTCAGTCAGTTAGATATATATTTAAATCAAAAGCTCATCTCACCTCCCAATAACACCTACGCATATCGAGCATACATCGAAACTTTACTTAATTATGACAGGGGAGCTAAAAAGTCTCATCTCACTTGTGGATTATGGTATGACGATACACCTCATCAAATGGATACATGTGACAATACTAACGTAGGATTTAATTTGAGACATAGCTTAACACACAACAAGGAAGTGGAAATGATGGGACATTTGCATGGTGACATATTCAGCCAAGAAAAATTTTTGATTAACGGTGTAGAAATGCGCATAAAATTAGTACGTACAAAAGAAACTTTCAATCTCTTATGTTCCAATCTGGATTCAAAATTTAAAGTTGATATTACTAGTGCATCTATCTTAATGCGTAAAGCTAGAATTAATCCATCCGTTCTACTTGCTCATCAAAAAGTTTTAGCTACTACTACTGCAAAATATCCTATCACTCGCGCGGAAGTCAAAGTGTTAACTATTCCAGCGGGGGTGCAAGGAAAAACTCTCGATAATATATTTCTTGGGCAAATACCTAAAAGATGTGTGATTGGATTCGTAGATAATACTGCATTCAATGGATCTCTAAATAAAAATCCATTTAATTTTGTACATCATAATATGAATATGTTTAGTTTATATGTCGACGGTCAACAAATTCCGCCATGTACATTACAACCATCTTTTCCGAATAATATGATTGTAAGCGCATACAACACATTGTATTCTGGTACCGGCATTCATTTTGCGAATGAAGGTAATTATTTATGTATGGATGATTACTCAGGTGGATACTGTTTAATGGCTTTTGACATGACCCCTGATTTGTGTGCTAATTCATTAACACACTGGAATTTAATCAAACATGGTAGCGTCAGGATGGAAGTTCGATTTGATAGTGCTCTAGCGACAACAGTAAATTGTATAGTTTTTGCTGAGTTCGATAATGTTATAGAAATTAATAAAAACCGTGACATTAGCATTGATTATAATAGTTAGAAAAAGTTTTATATAAAACATAAATAATAAATTACTATTGTAAATTCTCCATTCTCCGGTAATCAGTGCAAGTATGTAGACATTTCTTATAAAATGGATACACATGAAGTACAAACTTATATGCGAAAAATTCATCCTTTATTGGAATACAATGTATTTGCTGCTAATAGATTACCAATTCATATGAGTACCCCAATTTATTTGATAAGTAACTTAGACCCCGACACAAAGTCAGGATCACATTGGATAGCAATTTTTATATCGGAGAGTGGTATTGCAGAATATTTCGATACTTTTGGTCGCAAACCGGAAGGGTATCATTTAACTTTTTTAAAACGAAATGCTTATAGATGGAGCTATAATAGTAAGATCATACAAAATATGTTTTCATCTTTTTGTGGAGAATATTGTCTAATGTATTTATTTTTAAGGTATAGAGGCATATGTTTAAAAGATTTTGTTAAAATGTTTACTGAAAAAACCTCAATCAATGATATTTTACTAAACGATATGTTTAAATCTTTCTTGTAAGTAATTGTTATCACAAATGTATTAAAAATAAGAATAAAATGATTTGATAATTTATTTTTAACTTTTATTTAAATGTACCTTCCACTATATATTTTTATTTATGTATAATACAAAATAAAACAAAAAAATATGGTTATTCTTTTTATTCAACATAATAATATTGAGGACTATATACACTAGTCGTAATGGAATATGTTACAATGTCGTCACTGTCACTATCACTTTCACATTCATCATACTCGTATGATGTACATGATAGAAAATTAAAATCCTGCCAGCATATTTCTCTTAAATTATATTCATCATTAGTATAACTATAGACGTCTGAAGCAGTATAATCTTGCTGTGACGTTGAAGGTTCTTGTGATGTAGAAGGCTTTTGTGAACAACGCTGCTTGGCTGGTACGTTAGGAAGATCATCGGTAGCTGTTCTTTTCACACCAGCTCCAGTTTGGCTAAATAAAACAAAACACACAGTTAGTTGAGAAATAATATTTTTGTATGAATTAAATTATAAATACAAACGAATTATTGTAAATCTTATTTTGAGTAAAACCAAAGGTAAGTACTGCTTACCATTATTTAGTTACAATAAATACAATATGCTTTTAAACGAATAACCCCATCTACCACATCACCACAATTAGAAAAATTATAATGTGTGTCACATGGTTTATAAAAAGGGATTACATCTGGATCATTCAATAAACAATCCGGTAGTTTGTTGGAAATAAACCACAATCGGATGCATTTATGAAATTTATTTATAATAATAGACTTGGGAATAATTTTTATATCTTCTTTTGTAAGTGACCAAATCGTATCGTGAAACATTTTGAACACTCCTACCCCAATACAAAATCAAAGTAAAATGGTTTTTGAAAATTGAGATGAAAGCTTAAATAGTTCCCACCCCTTCCCTAATTCTATTCGATATTTCATGAATAAAAAAATGATATGTTTATAAAAATAAACTTACATCGTTTGTTCGACGAGTGATGCTATCTCGCTTAACTCTTGATCCAACTGGACTTCCTCTGCGACAACTGTTGCTCGAACCAGAGTTTCCTCCAGTGAGGCCAGGTGACGCGTAGGTGAATCCATGTTCTTGTTTACAAATGGTTTGTGACCATTCGAGGTATTTATGCGAAGAAATTCAGTTTAGTTGAGTGGGGATGGTTTGGGTTAACGGTTGGGCAGGTACAGAGCGTGATTTTTTTGTGTGTTACTTTTTATATTCAACAAAGAACTTTTTGCAATTGTCCTTTGTAGCGATTTGCTTCGTTATATTATACACAATTTCTCGCGTTTGATGATAATGTTTATCTTCTTCTGAATGGACACAATATTTGACACGCACATTTGCGTATTTCCAATAATCGTTCGGAGGGGTGTCCTTGGGAATTTTGGCCATATCATAAATTTCTACTTTTATGAAATGCGTAGCGTGTGAAGAATCATCTTCGTTTGAAGAAATGTATGACATTCCATCGTTGGTTGTTTGGCCCACACACGAGGAGAAAGTTGAAATCTTTTTCTTTTTCTTGGGCTTTTCAAAGAAAGCATCAATACTATTAGGACTATCGCTATCCTTGTTTTTTCTTTTAAGTCCAATTTTACTTTTATCACTTATCTCTTCATCGCTAACATCGATCGGATAGTAATAATGCTTTAATGTATAGTCGTCTGGATTACCAGTTGTATGCTGAAACAAGTATGATTAAGCTGTAAGTATAAAATATCATAATACACAATTAGATAGGTACACATAAAGGATAATAGTAGAGTTTTTATTAGTTATTACATACCTGCATGTTGAAAGATTCAGCGCAACACTTGTAAATAAATTCAAATGTATTCACTTAACAAAAAACGTATAGTCGATGAAATCAAAGCGCCTTTGTAACGTAAACTGTGACTCTAACGCTGTCAAACCTACCTTTTATACGAGTTGAAATCAAACATGTTAGAACCTGCTATATGTTTAATTAACAGCGGGGCACCACCTGCTAAGCTTAGGGGATGGCAAAAAATAATAAATGACTATTGTTCACAATGGCGACCTTTTATACGAGTTGATATCAAACATGACTTGCTATAACCACCTGCTAAGCATAGGGATGGAAAAAAAGTAATAAATTACTATTGTCTACAATGGCGATATAAATTCAAGTTAATACGCATTTCCAAAAATAAGGGGCAAACACAAAAAATAATCTGTACAAAGACCACAAGCAATATAATATAGGTGGGTGGCAACCAATGCAAATATTTCATAAGCAGAACCAAATCTTTTGTACTAAAAAAAAAAAAAAAAAGCGTGGGAAGATACTACACAGCAAAATAACGTGGGAAGATTATTTTCGGACTATCCAGTTGTAAATCTTTTGGAATGAAATATTACCCAACCACCATAAAAATAAATAAAAAAAACAAGGACCGATTTCTAATACAAGTTACAACTCGCAACGCGGCTAAGGTACGCAGGTAAAGAAAAAAAAAAGGTATCTGAATTGAAAGAACTATTGATGACATACATACATAAAATCACGCCTTTATCCCTAATGGGGTAGGCAGAGCAAAAACGACCTAAACATTATTCCCGCAAACTGATAGGTGTTCATGCAAATTAGGTGCATTACATACCTATATAATAACGATTAAATCCGCTCCCCCTATCTACTACCTGTACATGTACATTGGCGGGCAGATTGTTGGTGAGCTTTTTTTGGAACCCAGACAAACTTTTAGACGACCTTTTTTCTAGGTCCCATCCAGGTTTCGCGAGCTTTTTTTGGGACCTAGTGCCGCGAGTGAGCCAGAATCCGCTCCCCCTATCTACTCGCGCGGTCTCACGGGCGCGGACGGTGTGACTTGCGCAAGAGTTTGCTATGTTTATATGGCGATGGCGACCATCAGTATGGGTTTAGATACAGCTTGGCATGTGATAAGGGTTCCTTCCTATCTGTGTGGACATGGGCCTTCCCCACTTGGGGATGGGGAGTATTTGCCATACTAACGCTTGCCAAGCGGATTGACGTGACCAGTACGAGAAGTAAATCTTACGTGGGTTCTTCTTGGGAGTTAAGTCATCAGGGTCACGTGTTAAAATAGGTGTACCTCAAGGTTCAATATTAGGTCCATTTCTATTTTTAGTATATATTAATGATTTGCCCTACATGATAGAGAATTTGTCAAAGATTGTATTATTTGCAGATGACACATCTCTTGTTTTTAAAGTTGATAGACATGCACAAAATTATGACAACGTAAATAACACTCTTGGACAAATTCATAATTGGTTCACTGTTAACAATTTAGTGTTGAATGCGAAGAAAACCAAATGTATAAAATTCACTTTGCCTAATGTAAATTCTTCCAATAATGATGTTGTACTTAATAATGAAAGATTAGAGTTCACCGAAAGTACAGTTTTCTTAGGGATTACACTAGACTCGAAACTTCAATGGCATCAGCACATTACATCTTTATCGGGGAGACTTAGTTCAGCAGCATTTGCTGTACGAAGAATCCGAGAGCTCACAGATATTGCTACAGCAAGACTTGTTTATTTTAGTTATTTTCACAGCATCATGTCCTATGGAATTTTGCTGTGGGGCCGCGCTGCTGACATTGATTCAATTTTTGTTCTGCAAAAACGGGCTATTAGAGCAATATACAAACTCAAATGTCGTGATTCCCTAAGAGAATTGTTTAAAGAGATAAATATTTTAACTGTACCATGTCAATTTATATATGAAAATATTATGCATGTAAGGAAAAATATTCATAGTTTTACCAAAAACGGTGACAGGCATAATCGGAATCTAAGAAGCAAAAATAAAATTGACCAACCCCATTTTAGGTTAGCTAAGGTTAAAAAATCATTTTTAGGTCAATGTATAAAATACTATAACAAAATACCTGACCATATATTAAATTTGTCAGAAAATCAATTTAAAGTTACAATTAAAAATACATTATGTGAGAAAGCCTATTATAAGTTAGATGACTATACTAATGACAAAGAGGTTTGGAGCTCGGATATTTCAGTAAAGCGCAAGAAATTGGCACACATTGCGGACACCAACCCAATTTTAATCAAAACGAAGGTCAAAAGTAGGAGTAGGCGAAAACGAAAGGGGGGCCGCAAAGTGCGAGTTTCTCGTGCTTCTTCATCATTGTGATATATTTTTTTATTTTGATTTCTTTTGTGACATTGATACAATTTTCTTTGTAATAGACTAGCTTGTGACTTTCTAAAAGTGTTCGTAAGAATTTATTTGGAAATAAATTATTTGACTTTGACTTTGACTTTGACTTAGGTGATGCTTTTCTGTCCCGGAATCACACGTAAATACTTAAGTGTTCCTGCCTCAATATTCCAGAATAAGAAGCTGTTAAGCATTAGCATAAAGATAGGTACTAATTAATGCATTATAATTTGTAGTAAATTTAGGGGTACGAAACAGCTATTCCGATGCCAGATCGGCGAATCAAAGCCGCTCATAACCAAATAGTAAGTTGTTTAGCGGTCACAGTCACTGCCAAGGTGATAGATCCGTGCGTTGACTCCAGACGGTATTCTTGGTGTTACGCAATCGATACTTGCAAGAAGGCTCAGCATCAGCAGATTTCTCTATTTGTTATAATTATAACAGTTTTGGAACAATTTTGTTCAGGGACTCTTTTACAATAATAATGAATAAGTTTATCAAATACTTCTAAACATATTTTTAATTTTATAACTATTTGTACAAGCGAAACAAACAAAATTATGATTATAATTTTCCTCATTTTAGATTTATTTGGTAGTTAACATATTGGTAGCAATTTGTGGTTGCAAAATACGCGATTTAACTAATGTAAGTCCATACCTGTCACTTTCTATCATGAGAGAACAGAAACCACGTAAATAAATAAATAAAGATTTTGTCATTGGAATTTTATCAACTAAAAAAATTTTATTCCCAACTTTTTCTACAAAGTGTTTTATTATGAATGACCAGTAATTAATCTCAAAGTTTTTATAGTAGCAATAATAGTGAGCAAATCGGTTAACCATACAATTTGCGATTATATTCTACTAAAACCAGTTTGATCCATAATTACTTGTTTACCTTGAACTAGACCTAGCTGATTCATCTATGACCTATGTACTGTATATCATATGTTTGGTATATGATTATAGATGTTATACGGGGTGTAAGGGACAGCGTATCAGAAACTGATAGGGGTTGCTCAGTCAACGAAACTGAACAACTTTCACCAGGAAATTCTTTCAGGAAATGAAAAAAAAAACTTTCCCATACAAAATGACCACCTTGATCAGACAATTTGTATGGAAAAGCCAATCATTAATTTTACCAGGCAACTTTTCTGTGTAGGAATAGAAGGAAGCCAAAGAATGGGCCACTATATGCGTTAAATACACATACATAAACATACATAATATCACGCCTTTGTCCCTAATGGGGTAGGCAGAGCGAAAACGACCGAAAGGTCATTCCGCCACGTCTGACAAGTTTTGAGGGTTATTTTCAGATTGGTCATGTGTATTGCTATAGTGACACGTTGTCAGCCCATCGCCTAAATTGCAGTACATTAAAACCCTCGATCCCTTAGCTGGTTTTTACAGCATGCCCGGGAGGAGATGCAGCTGGCACATTCTATGTTTTTCTATCACTCCCAGTCCAGCATGGAAGAGACAAAAATACACGTAATTCTTAAACTAGATAAAAACATGAGCAGATAAATCAATTAAAATGCATTTATGCATGCATATAGATGATAGACGAACATACCATTAGTCATCAAGTAGGTACCTATTATAATTTTTTTGCTTTTAACGATTATTCTCATTAGTGATCAAATTAATTATCCGTTAATCTATTTTAAAATATCTTATCTAAATAGATTAATATATTCTGCATTTATAACAATTCATTTTATATTTACATGCCTTACGATATTAGTGTTATACCGGGTGTAAGGGACAGCGTCCCGCAAACTGATAGGGGTTGCTCAGTCAACGATACTGAACACATATCACCAGGATTTTTTTTCAGGAAATGAAAAAAAAAAATTCCATACAAATTGTCTGATCAATGTGGTAATTTTGTATGAAAAAGCAAATTTTTATTTTCATTTCCTGAAAAAAAATTCTGATGGTAGTTGTTCAGTATCGTTGACTGAGCAACCCCTATAAGTTTGCGGGACGCTGTCCCTTACACCCCGTATACTTTTTGGTATGTTTTGTCAGGTTGAACAAAAATTCCATAAACTCTAGCGCTCAGTCAGTCCGAGTCAGTAACTACATGTGATAATGACAACTTGCCTAAGGTCGCCTACTGAGGCTCCGGTGTGTCTATAGTACCCCCTTCATTGCTATTGCTACCTGGGATCAAAAGAAGATATCTACAACCTTACTTCCATGCTGGACTGGGAGTGATAGAAAAACATAGAATGTGCCAGCTGCATCTCCGCCCGGGCATGCTGTAAAAATCAGCTAAGGGATCCGAGGGTTTCAGTGTATTGCAATTTAGGCGATGGGCTGACAACCCGTCACTATAGTAATATACAATAATCATCTGCAATAACCCTCAAAATTGGTCAGACGTGGCGGAACGACCTTTGGGTCGCTTTCGTTCTGCCTATCCCATTAGGGATAAAGGCGTGATTTTATGTATTTATGTTTATGTACTTCAGACGCGGCCGACTGGCTAAAAAACCTGAATGTGACGTCTTGGATGAAATTTTCTATTTATAATGTGAATTGTTAATTAACCTTTTTAATTGTCCAATAAAGTAAAGCAGTTATGAGCGATGCTACCGATTTATCACTTATAAAATATCTTTGCCAATGTAATTTCCGCCATACGACAAAATAAATAAACTGGGGCTCAAACCTCGGCTTAGGACGTTTTCTTGGTAGTCTTCAGCAGCATCGGTCCTAATTTTGTTGATCAAACTTCGTTCTCTGATCGACGAGAGACGACATTATTTCTCTATTTAGCCAAATTAAACGTCATTCAGGTAAAATAGATATAATATAAACCTTGTCCTCCACCACTGTGACTGACTCTATCGGAGTGACTCGCGATTTGGAGTTAAACAAACGATGGATGCGCTGCGCATACGCCGGTCACCGGACGCAGTGCGTTAGTAATGGAAGCGGACTGTCTGTTTCAATGCTCCTTCCGGGTAGTTCCACAGCTGTTTATACAGTTTGATTTTTATGACAACAATTTAAATAAACAAAAACATCAATAGCGAATAATAAAAATATAGATAATATTGTTCACAAAAACCCTAAAATGCTGCAAATTTCTTAAAAATATAAAAAATAAGTATACCTAAACTTCCATGCTGGAATGGAAGATTTAAAAAAATAACCAGCTTATCCTGTCTTTCGGGGAATGAGTTTAAGTACTGGTAGCAATTCGTAATCGTAATTGCAAAAATCACGACTTAACTAATATAAGTCTATACCTGTCATGTTCTATCATAAGAGAACAGAAAGGGACGGCAATAATTTTAATCAAGATTTAATATAATTAAAACCCGTCATAACAACCGAAAACAATCCTGTCTGAAATATCATTGATGTTTTATTCATATCTAAGATGCCCTTCATCTAACCAAATAGAATAAAAACCTATCCAGGTTATCTGTTTCCTTTAAAATCAGTACATATTTAAAGTTAAAACCGTGATGTAATCGATTTCTGCGATTTGCATGGAAACGGAGCGCGAATGGAGTTGTGATCTGCCGACAAATTCACTAACGGTTTATGAGCAAATTATTGGATGACAAAAATGTGATACTAGGTACTTTCTTGATTAAAGTACGTTTTAAATAAATGTTAAGGCAATGTGACAGGCGATTGTGATAATTTTATACCGACTTAATAAGTTAAAAATATACTTGGTATATGTATCGTGAAGATCACCATTCACCATAATATTAGGTACATGTGCACTAATTCTAGTCAGCGAAAATTTATTTTTATTGACAAGCCTGTGGTATCCCATGAAAAACTTATGAAAATGAATTGAATCGAAGGTTAAGCGATAGTTTAAATAAAGAGCAGATTATATAACACTACGAGGTTAACGTCCCAGAAACTTGATAAAAAACCCGTGTTCTAAGTAAAACCTAACGGGACCAACGATGTCCGAACTGTCTGTAACAGCAATAAAACGAACGTAACTTTTGTGCTGTCGCTTGGAACGATATAGAGCCTTAAATGTTGTGATTTTGTTTTATTGTGCGGGATTTATTCGTAACATTGAACCTTAAACAACTGAAGAGCAATACGTTCACACTGCAATAGAAAACGATGATGCTAGGTTAGATTTTAAATTTCCTTCCGCGTTTGTTGTAAAAGTCGAGTATATGTAAATACTTGAAAGAGTAGAGCAGCAGTGTGCAATGAATGCATATTGAGCTGCATTCGCCAATCTGGGCAAACTTGAGGAGCATAGTAAATATTTTCAACTGGAATGGGGTTAGTACAATAATAAAAATAAAAAAAAATATTTATTTTCAGAAAACAAGTTCCATAGAATTGTTAGTAAAAATATGGCTTAAGTAACTATGTTAGTATTATATTAGTATAGACCGATAGTCTCTGTAATGACAGGTTATTAGAGCTATTATGTAACTGTCACGAATAGATTATAATTATTTTATTGATTGTTATCTGTAGTAGCACTTAAAAGTATTTTATCTTGTGTCCTTTGAGGACAGGAGTTTGCTAAAGAAATCATGTGAATAAGTACTCTAGCAATAAGTACATTAAACACAGATCGAGAGTTCTAAAAGTAGATCACTTCTTCTATCGAGTCGACGAACTACCCAATTAATCCTTCCAGTATTTTTGAACAGTCTAATAGCACAGCCAATATGCCTCTGACATGGTTTCATCACTAATAGAACTGATTCCAATGATTATCTGTCTTTTTAAGTAGTAATTCTATAGTTAGTAATAGATGTAGTAATAGTGCAATCCAAATGCCGTTAAAATAGTTTACCAAGTTAATCTCACTTCTTGAAATGCCAAGTCCCCTAGGCGCCGTCTTGCCTACATAGCAGATTGTCACATTATCTGAATTGCCTAGTAAACATCTATTTGTCTTGAACGGCAGTTAGCCTATTCCAAAAGCCCTAGGTTTTAGACCGTTGAGTAATAAGTTACTAATTAATTAATTAAGAACTAATATTAGGTTAAGTCGTACTAAAAACATGGACCTTGAATGTTGTCTGAATAAATAAATCATTATTATTATTATTATAAGTACTTATTGGTAAAAAACACAACTAATACTTGCAAAAATGTATTAATGTTTCAGCGAAGGAAGAAGGAAGAAATCGTTTAAAATTTTAAAACAGCGTTATTAAATCCTTTTGCTAAAAGAATATTTTATACATGTTTTTTTTTTTGACCCGACTGTCAAGGAAGGGTTATGTTTTTCCCGATATCTTATCGTAAATAGGATTTCGTTTGATTGGTCTGAAACACCCGAGTGTTCTGAGGTAAGTGTGATTTAAAAAGAAAAACAATATGGCGGATTTTTGTCGCCTAATTGTTAGTTTTAATTTTTTTTTTCGGCTGGACTCATCGAGTGGTGTATCAAAATAATGGTATACAAAAATATATAAAGTCACATGTTAAAACTCAATTTAGAACAATAAATTGCAATTAATACATTGAAACATTTTTTAGACTACAGTCGGATTTTTTTTACTTTTTGTTTAAAATACCTACTTGATGTATTTACTTTGTTTTAGTTATAGTTAACTAGTGTGAAGTTGTATCTAATATCTGTCTATCTAAGATTGCTGGAAAGATAATTCTATTAAAACTAAATAATTTACCTATGAATTATATTTTGGAGAACTATTACTCGTAATACCCCGCAGTCGCACAAATTACGCAGGAAATAGTTTCATGAGACGTGCTTGCAGGTTGTACAATGAGAAGTTGGTAAATTTAGATTTATTTAGTGAATCTCTTAAACGCTTCAAAAGATTAACTTTGGAGTGTCTTTCTAATAATGCTGTAGATCAAGTTGGATAGGTATATATTTATAACTTTCTTTTTATGTATTATGCAACTTCAAAAAATTTAAAAAAAAAATAAAAAAAATTGTTACTTCTTCACTATTATTTGTTTGATATTTAATTATTATAAAAGATGTATTTACAAAAATAGGAAACTGTAGGTCTATGTTTTATAAAGAGTTTATGTATTGTATACAAATATGTAAGACTGTTTGTTTCTGAATAAATAAAAAAAAAAAACTTGTAATTCCAAAAACAAAAGACGTTCATAATTTATGCAAAATCCTACACAAGGCTAAAAAACCATAGCAAATTTAACACAATTATAATGTACTAGGTCATTAGCTACCTACTTTACCTATCTAAAGTACCATCCTTAATTTTTATTTCTTCCTTTTTTATAAAAACTAGACATATACATATAGGGTGTTACTGGGAGTTAAACTCTAACTCTACAATTCTTGATGGATATTTTAATTATCTTATGTTGAATGTGCATATTTTCATACTTGCGATTGTTGGCTCTTGGTGAAACTCAATTATATAAATGTTGTTGTTATAAGAGTACAAGAGTTTTTATAACAACAACATTATGCATATTTTCATCTCTTGTCTAAGGTTTTTTTGTTCACTTTCGTGTTTTAAAGGTTTTATTGTATCGGGGATATTTTCTCTACATAGAGGATTGTGGTCGGACTCTCCTGCGGAGACCACCCGTATTGAGAGATTTAGTGTATGTTATTTATGCGAAAAAGAGAAGATTAATGTGAAAACTAGTAACATGATAAATCTGCCTAAAATGTCTCCCGCGAAACAAAGAAAATTAATTAATGAAGTTAGGATTTTTTTTTTCAAGACAATATTGCCTATCGTTAGAATTGGGATAGACTAAAGATTTTTTGTAAAAATCCGAAAATCCGTAAATAGCCATTCAAAGTTGAGTTTTAAATTTAAGACCCACTTGTTCCAAAAAATTTGTAAGTAATTTTTTTTAATATGTTACTGGCAAGTAGTTTTGATTTTAATAATACCATACAGCATCACACATTTAAATAGAAAAATAATATTGAGACTAAACCTGGAACTTTTCATTTTATGGCAAAATTCTGGGATTTTCTTAAAAACACGGAAAAAAGTGTCAATTATTTTTTCTTGGCGGAGGAGATCTATCGACTATTTCTTTCTGGCAAACGATGCACCAAACACCCTGTATAAATAAACACCTGAGAAAACTCTATCGGTTTGGAGCAGCCCTGTTACCTTAACTAGTTGGTTGGCCAAATATTACGAATGAAATTTTATTGTTTACTTACAGTTCTTTGTGCAAAATTCTTCGGTTAGAAAATAAGAAAGTAGACATGTTTAAGGTTAGACCGCACTAGCGCGTAGCTTCAGCGGAGCGACGCGACACTGCAGCGGCGCGGCGCGGCACGGCAATGTCACTTCATACATTTTTGACAGTTTTTGTCGCGCTGCGTCGCTCCGCTGCAACAACGTGATAGTGCGGTCTAACCTAAATAAAACCTCCGTAATTTTATTATGTAAAACTTTATTATATTTGTTGCGATACGCAAAATTGCATTTAACTAACGAACTAAACAGCAAACATATCATGATCATGAGTGCTACTTTTCATCCATCAAATGGGTGTCTGAAAAAAATAATTAAGTGAATTAAAATAAATGATAGAAATAGATTCTTCCATGCTGGACTGGGAGCGATACAAAAACATAGAATTTATAATTGTAGCAGGCTTACTTTGGTTTCTCAGTAGTTCGTGATTCGGCATTTCGTCAATACCACTTCGCGTTTGCGAATTCACGTCGCGTTTGCGAATTCCAGTCCGTGAATTCGCAAACGCGAAGTAGTATTGACGAAATGCCGAATCATATAAGTGAAAAAAAAAGGGATATAATCCGCGAAATGTATTTTTTGTGCGAATTCGGGGATAAATAAAATACCTATAGTACCTATTAAAATATAAAAATAGTTTATTTTTGGAATGTGTGTGTGTGCTTTAAAATCACAAAACAAAAAGTCTCATTCCGCATTAATAATCTAAAGAGGTTGTATGTATATTTTACTTACAGAGTAGTAGTAGTTGTCGCGCAAAGCCCATTTCTCAATTTCCGTGTGCCTGAGGGACATGGACCTTTCGGACATAGAGAACAAATTATCCAGCCGTAAGTGCCCTCTATATTTATACTTATGATGATACACATGATCACAAAGCACAGGACTAGCCACTGCGATTTCATCTTGGTAAATGATTATTTTAACGCCGGAAAGTCAATTTAAAGAGAACTAGAGGATAAAAATAATATACGTAGGTACTAAATAATAATTTACTTTCAGAATTGACTGTAATGTGATTTCATTATGTCCTAATAAGGACAGGGGAAATCACAATTGTATTAGTGATGTAAAATTACGCTGAGTCTATATGCTATCAATTTATGGGGAAAACAAACACAGTATATTATGTATCGAGGGAATAAAGCAGTGTCTAAATTCACGGGCAGCATATTGATTTCTGAGCGGAATGCGTAGCTGTTGTTCCCAATCGTTGTCTTCGATAGTGGTCGTTACTGAAACCATGTCAGAGGCCTATAGCTGTGCTACTAGGCGGTTTGAAAAACTGACACCAGGGTTTATCGGGTCGTTGTTCGACTCGAAAATCCACTCGCTAAGAAGAAAAAAGCACTTCCTCTGTCGTGTGGGTTTCGCGTCGAACGACCCGATAAACCCTGGTGTCAGTGTTTTTAAACGGCCTAATAGCACAGCTAAAGCCTCTAACATGGTTTGTGTTAAGACCACTATCAAAGACAGCGACCAGGACCGGTGGTATTTCCCCTTAAAGCCTTATCACCTTTACACCATGACTTGCATTCTCACAATCTAAGCGAAGTCAATATTTGTCTCATAACAACAAAACGTATCACTATATGTGATCGCATTAGGGTCTTCAACGAAAATAAGTGATTCATCAATGTAATCTAATGTACAAAAACCACAAATGTGATGCAGGTAGGTAATGGATCACGAAGCATTTAGCATATTTTAATATTTTATTTTATTTGGTCGGTTCAAGTGACATTTCAAAGAATGTTAGTATGGTATATAAGTCTTTTTTTTTACTAAAAATGTATATAAGTATGTTCCACATCACGATTTTCAAATGTCTACCTATGGTAGGTCGATATAATTTTCACCGTGACACTAAAAGCTTTTTTGCAACAGTTGTATCTGTTCACGTTGTATTATCCCAAAGAGTCAATTTTTGACAGTCAATATAGACATAAATACATCCATACATTCACGTCTTTATCCCTAACAGGATAGGCAGAGCGTAAAGAGCCTAGTAAAAGGCAACATCGCCACGTCTGACAAATATTGAGGGCAATTTTAGATTGTAATGTGTATCGCTGTAGTGACAGGTTGTCAGCCCATCGCCTAAATTACAATACTCTGTAACCCTCAAATCCGTTTTGCTGACTGCTTTACAGATACAGAACATTCTTTGTTTTTACAGTTCAGCATGGAAGAAAAGTCAATAAAAAAATGATAATATTTATTATAATTTAACTCAAAAAGCATGAGTAGTATAAATATGCACAAGTGGTCTTTAATTAAATGTTTATAACATCTTAAAAAATAAAATCAAACAAAAGATCTCTTAGCCTAAACATAAATTATCTGATCAAATCACTCTCTGTGACTTCCAAAAATTGACTCTTTGGGATAATACAACGTGAACAGATACAACTGTTGCAAAAAAGCTTTTAGTGTCACGGTGAAAATTATATCGACCTACCATAGGTAGACATTTGAAAATCGTGATGTGGAACATACTTATATACATTTTTAGTAAAAAAAAAGACTTATATACCATACTAACATTCTTTGAAATGTCACTTGAACCGACCAAATA